>CAXIVR010000975.1:0-108242 GCA_964035755.1 Teleogryllus oceanicus
ATTTTCAAATAAAGAATACATGGAAGAAACACTTGTATGAACATGAAAGTAAATTCATTGAAATGTATATGAACACACAGCACTTAACCGCTGTTCACACAATTGATTTTGAAGAAATTACATTGATATTTCAGATAAAATAACACTAATTTTAGAACAAACCGTTCTTATACACATTTAAATTCCAATATTCTTGTCCAAACAAATTTATGAACTTTATCAACTGACCAGTTTACTACAGAATTTTGCGATAAGAAAAACGATTATAATGGCATATTTTCAATTGTTCATATGTATATTACATTTGCAATAATGCAAAATACTTTTTTTCTCGAATCGAACCATTTCAATTAAAGAAACTAAAATTCAAAGACCAACTGTATATTTATCACTAAAGTAACATTAAACTAGATATTAAGCAATTAATTTGCATCTCATGTCAAAATTGTTATTTTGCTATCATCAAATCAGGGACAACTTGGGGACACTCGGGCAAGAATAGCGCACATTACGGAATTGTTTATAAAATTGTTAAGTATTACAAAATTATTAATTAGCAGTTTTCGGTTCTGGGGCATCAGACAACCCTTCCCACTTTAGAATTGCAAAATTTTGGAATTGTTTATAAATTTTTTAATTTTTCAAACCAAACGTATTTTATTTGTATTGCTTTTTTAAAATTGCCTTTAAACAAGATATAAAATTCCGCAATCCGATTAGCGCTATCTCTTTCGTTTCCGAGATACGTAATTGCTTATAAGAAATTAGCATGTCATGACAATTATTTTTTTGGCAGTTCCCACGCTAGTTTTTCTAGCCGTTTTGCAACGGCCAGCTTAGTTTTTCCGGCAAATACATTTGTAGTTCCTAACGGGGTGGAGGGACAAGGGCCACAACGCTTGCATATATTGCCACGGAAATTGTTATCTTTAGATATTCCTGGGTTTTTAGCTCCCCAATTTTTCATTTTATTCTAAATACTTTGTGTTCCATTTGTTTAACAATTACAGCATAAATTTTAAAATACTACTCGAGTCGGTTACCGAACAATCTTCAACTTGGGAGCAAGAAAGAGTCATCAATTGGCTTCCAGAAATACCCCGGTGAAAATTGCGTCCTTCCTCCACACGTTTCAAGGCGAAATAGCCTGAGCTTGTAAGCGTAAATCGTAACACTCGCTTTCCCTTTTAGAAAGCCTTTATCTACCTTCTTAGGAAGCCAATTCTTTACATATAAAAATTTTGGGAAAATTTTCAAATTAAATATACAAGAAAAAAATAATTTGCATTAATTGTCTTCACGTATAAATATAGACATTAAAGCTCCGGCCCTCAGTATTGAATTCCAAATACGAAATACATTGTTATAACATCCACAATTTCATTCTAACCAGTAAGTCTGTTGCCTTTAGAAGCATATAGCATCAGCATGGAATAAGCAAAAAGTAATAATACTATTATAATATAGTATTGACATATGTTTATTTATGGACATTTGTACTTGAAGGAATGTGAACTTACGTATGCAGTTAAGTAAATTTCAATGAAGGTGCAAAGTTTGCAAATAAACATGTTTTTAAAATTCAATTATTCCAAATTCAGAACAATTGCTAATTTTTTTCTTTTATTTCTTTATTGCTTTTGTTGGATGTACATAGGTCAGTGTTAGTATAAACTTTACATATGTTTGATAGGCTTACTTTACTAACTTATATTTAAAACTTATTTCTAAGACTTAAATCTAACATAAGGTTGAGGATTGGGGTCCTCTATTCTGGTTCAAATTCGGTGAAGGTTTTGAGGAATATATTGAGGGTATCTGTTTTTATTATGGTATGGTTCGTGTTTTTAGCGAGTCTAAAGTTTGTAAGGGAAGAGATTTGTAGTAAATAATAATAAAAGTTGGTGGCTAAGTATGTGATATGGATATTCAATGAGTTCTAGTTGAGTTCTTTGTGAAGCTGATGATTCGTGCATTGGTAATGGTTCTGAGAAATTGGTTCTGAATGATTTGTAATTTCTTTAGATTGGTTTGTGGAATTTATCCAGATGGGACAAGCATACAGCAGTAGCGGTCTTAGAATGGCTTTGTATATTGCAATTGAGGAAGGATATGGTAATGGACTGTTTCTATAGATTAAAGGTTTTAATTGCAGTAGTTTTATTTAAACCTGTTTTATTTTTTCGTCTATGTGCTGTTTCCAATTCAGTTTAGTATCTAAGTTTAATCCAAGGTATTTAATAGGTTTGTTAGGGGGGTACCAGTTTAGTTTATTGTTGTTTATTGTTAGGGGGTGGGGAAGGTATAGGGTCTTAGTGTGAATATTTTTGCTGCGGTTTTGGATGAATTTAGTTGTATTTTAAGTTTGGATGCCCAGCTATCGAGTAAGTTGAGGTATAGTTGTGTTCTATTTCAGATGTCAATGATAGAGTTGCCAGAAGAAAATATCGCTGTATCGTCCGTAAATTGGGCTATGTGAATATTCGTTAATTTAGGAAGATCTGCAAAGTATAAGTTGAATAGTGTGGGTGAAAGTGGTGAGCCTTGGGGGAGTCCTGCGTGAATTAGTCTAGGGTTGGAGTGATGATTATTTACGTTCACTGAAAAGGTTCTATTGTTGAGAAAGCTATTGATAATTGATTTTATGTAGTATGGGGTGCCAATTTGTTTGATCTTTTACATTAAGGCTTGGTGCCATGAACGATCAAACGCCTATCTATGAATACGCCTATTGTGTGATGTTTTTTCTGGAATGCTGTGTATATGTGTTCGGATATTCTTAGTAACTGGTGTTGAGTAGACACTTTTTCCATAAATCCAAATTGTTCTTTAGGAATGGTTCTTTAGGTTCTTTTCGTTATGTGTAGGTAATTTTTTAATATTTTAAGTATAATTTTCGAATATCTTTGATAAGGATGGTAATAGACTGAACGGACGATAACTGTCAACGTTTGCAGGATTTTTATTCGGTTTACAAGTGGGAATAATGATAGCATGTTTCCAGGTATGCGGGAAGTAATTTGTTCTGAGACACGAATTGTAGATGTAGTGAGGGTAGCTAATGCTGGTGCAGGTAAATGATATTATTTATATTGTCGTGTCCGGGTGATTTTTTAAGAGGCAGTTTATGAATATTTTTTTTAATTTCAGAGGGTGAAATGTAGTGTATTTTTTGGTGAGGTCCATATTCTTGTTCCGATGCTGATTTGGTTATAGTGATGTGTCCAGGATGGAAATCAGTGTTGTTGACAGTGAAAGCTGAAGCAAAATAGCTTGTAGTTTTTCTGACTTTTGGAGGATGTGTTTATCTGGTTTATAGGAGGTATCGTGTTTTTCTTCTTAAGTATTTTTCGTGTGAATTGCCACAGAGTGTTGTTACTGACGCTGAGCGACTGGATTAAGTTATGATAGTTTTGGCTATTGAAGTTAGTTATAAGTCTCTTAACGATATTTGTAAATAGGTTTAGTTCCCTCTTAAGTTCAGGTGTTCTTAATCGGTACCAAAGTCTTCTAGTTTTGTTTTTTAAATTTTTTGATATTTGTAAATAGGTTTAGTTCCCTCTTAAGTTCAGGTGTTCTTAATTGTGTACTTTTTTGAGTAGAGGTATTATTTCGTTGAAATGAGAGATGGATTGGTCTTTTCCCAAAAGGGTATTTAATGTTTTTATTTTGGGTAAGGAATTTATTACTGTTTTTGAAATTTGTGCCAATTAATTTTATTGAGTTTGGTTGAGGGGCGGGGGCGTGTTGCAGTATAAGTTGGTGTGTAGTAATAATTACCGGGATATGATCAGAGCCAAGTTCGAAAGTAGGTGTAGAATAGAATTTGATATTAGTATTTGTGATGCCTATGTCAAGGATGTCCGATTTACGAGTACGATCTTGAGGGTGGTAGGTTGGCTCCGAGGGGGTGAGTATTCTTAGGTTTGAAATGTTTATTAGTTGAGCTAGGACTTTCCCGTTGTGATTATTATTTTGACCCCCCAGCTTACGTGTTTTGAATTAAGGTCAGCCAACAGCAAAGTTTTCTCGGTAGGTTGAAATAAATTATGCATTTATAATTTGCATTTATAATTTTGGCTGTGGGGGGGCTTATAAGCTGTTATAATTTTCCATGGTTCGCTATTTATAAATATTTGGATAGCAACAGTTTCAATTCCTGGTGTGTCGGGTAGATTAATTTGGTGGTGATAAAGATAATTTTTGACCGCGATTAGTACCCCTCCTCCCCTATTTTCCGTTCGATCTGTTCTATAAGTGCTGTAACCTGGAATAAATAGTTTATTTTTTTTATTGAGGTGTGTTTTAGTTATGCATCATGAGTTATGCAACATGCAGTTATACATCAATTTTATGATGATGCAGAAAATGAATTAGTTCTGTTGATGCTATTGGAATTTCAATTCAAGATGGATATATTATTAGTGGGTTGAGTTGACACTATTATTGCTTAGATAAGCGGTGACAGAGTTTTGAATGTTTTTTTTCATTTATTTATTTTTTTAGTTGAAATTACAATGTTCAGTTTACAAGAGAAACTATGCAATTGTAAGGTGACTTAATCTAATTCACTTAATCTAATCAACTTAATCTAATTTAAAATTGTACTTAACCAACTTAATAGGGAGAGGAAACAAATAGCACCTCAACAGAATTAGTCGATATTTGAAAATATCTGGAGGAAAGAATGGAGCGGGAATCTGTTCTTTATTCTGGTTTTGTATATGGGATCCTTTCCGAGTCTGTAGTGAGTTGATGCCTTTATGAAGGGTAAATTGGTGTAAAAGTTGTTTGATAGGTATGCTATTTGGTGAGCTATTTCATTTATGTTTAGATCGTGATGTAGTTGTTTATTGTTTATAAACCATGGAGCTCTTGTTATTAATTTTAAATATTTGTTTCGAAATATTTGCATTTTGTTGAGATTGGTTTTTGCGACATTGGTCCAGATCGGACATGCGTATAATAGTGTTGGCCGAATGAATGATTAGTGCATTTGACAGTGAGAGGTGTTTGTATGAATTTAGTAAAGGTCTTAATTGGATTAATTTGGTTTTTGCTTGTTGTGCTTTTATTTCAACGTGTTGTTTCCAATTAAGTTTAGTGTCTAAATTTAATCCAAGATATTTTATTGTTTTCGTGATTGGGGTCCAATTTATAGCGTTATTGTTTATGAGTGCGGAGTGGATGTGCAAAGGAAGTTTTGTTTAGTGGATTGGGTTTTATTTGCCCAGTTATTAAATTTAGATGCTGTTTGGGCTGGAATTGATGAGTTTGTAGTGAAGTCCGGAGATGTTTTGGCGGTCACGGGGGGCAATTTTTTGATGGAAGTGGAATGTCTGCAGTGTAGAGATTAAACAGGGTTGGAGATGGGGGGGAACCTTTGGGGACCCGCGGCAATTGTCTGGGGTTAGAATGGTGACCTTCAACTGTAACTGAGAAAGTTCTGTCAGCATTTTTTGATGATTTAATTAAACGGTTAACGACTAGTTTGAAGTAAAGGGCTGGGTGCCTTTCCTGTCAAATGCTTGTGACACATCTAAAAATAAGTGGGTGTGATACCCCTTTAAAAACCCAGAGTGAATGTGTTCAAGCCCCAGAAGCTGGGTCGTTGGGGTTTTGGGGATATAAAACCGAACGATGAGGTGGAATTGCGTTTGTTTTATATATGTGTTTGTTTAATCGACAAGTTTAAATTTTTTCAAAGATTTTTGACATTATGGGAAAAAGACATTGGTCTGAAATTTTTCTCAATTATTATTTTTATTAGGTTTTGTATTGGATGTTTTGAATGTTTCCATGTTTGGGGATAATAACCTGTTTTTGTATGGAGTTGTATATATTTTTTAAAAAAAAAGGGATGGCATTGTTGAATCTTTTGAATTGCAGTTTTAAATTTTCCGTGTCCTGAGATTTTTGTTTGGCATTTTTTTATTATATTTAATTATTGAAAATGAATTTAATTCTGGGGGAAATTTTTTTAAAAGAGGAGCTTTTAAAAAATTTTAAAAATTTCATCGTTTTTTGGCTTTTTTTATGGAATCATTGGGTGTGAATGTGCTGGCAAATGAGCTGCTAGATTTTCGGTTTTCTTTGTGGGTGAATTTTTTTTCCCATTATCAGTTGACGGGGGGGGAATGCTGTTCTTTTTCCTTAAAATTTTTCTTTGTGAATTCCACAGAGAATTGTTTTTAGTATTTAGGTTCAATAAATTGATTGAATTTTTTTTGGTTGTGTTTACTTATTCCCTTTTTGCAAATGTTAGTTGATGATTTAGTTTTTTTTTTATTTGGGGTTTTTTAAGGTTTTCCCAAAAGTTTCTGGTTTTTTTTTTAAACTTTATTAAACTTTAAAAGAAAAGGGTTTTTTAGTCTCTTTCTGATTTCGGGTATTGTTGTATTTTTGGGAATTATTCACTTTTTTTATTAGTATATTTTTGCTCACTGATTACTTGATTTATTTCATTAGAAAAATTTAAGGTTTTGAAATTTTGGTATTGATTTTCAACTGCTTTTTAAAGTAATGCCAGTTTATTTAAGGCAGTGGGAGCAGGGAGGATGGGGGTTTGTTGTTTAGTTTATAACAACGGGGATATGGTCGGAGTTAATTATGGTGAACAGTAGAATAGAAAAATCTTTAAATTTTGTTACTGCTATATCTATCTGGATTTTTTTGGGAATCATGGGGAAAGGGTTTGGGTTCTTGGGGTTTATTTTAAAGGGTGAATGTGTTTTTATTCTTTTAGGTTTTTTGGGGATTTTTTCCCGACATCCCCATCAGAATGTTTTGTATTCAAATTCCCCTACTAGAATAAATGGATTTGTAATTCAAGAAATTTTATTAAAGGGTAGTTTTAAATTTTTATGTTGGGTTTTATACTGTGATATAGTTAAATTTATTATTGTCATATGATACATTTACCCCGATTTTTCATACCGGGTGTAAGGTTATTTGGGGTTGGTGTAAAATTTATAAAACAAAACCCCCAAATTTTCGTTTCTTCAGCTCTGATGGTTTTGAACCCGGGATGGTGAATGAGGGGGTCTGGGTTTACATGGATACCCCTCGATTTTTGGGGAAATGTTCTAATTGGTTTTTTGTTTGATCCCTTTGCATTCCAATTTAATATAATAAATGTTTATGGTTAATCTACCATAACTTTTTAAATTGGGGAGCAATGGAGTTCTGAATATGTTGTATTATTTTGGAATTAGGGTTAATGGGTTGACTACGGGGTTGGTTTGAAGGATTTTGGGTAAAAAAAGGTTTTTGTTATTTTAAATTGATTTTTCTTTTGGTGGTTATAATTGTTGATGATTAGCATTATTTGATTCCTTGGTTGATTATGATAATTTAATCTTTAGGAAATTAGGAATTTGTTTGTGGGGGCAAGAATGGAAAGTTTGTTGGTCTGATTGGGAGGTGGCTTTTGTTGGGGGACGGGGTTTGGGGACCCAGTTTTTACATTATTGCGTTATTTTCGATTTTTTTTCATAATATTCATGTGTCCTGGGGTCACCCTGTTTTTCCCCAGAAATTCTTCCCGTGGGAGTTGAATTCTTTGATGGACAGTTTGCTAAAAGGTGTTTTTTTGCACAGAAAACACACGAAATTTGGTAATTGGGTATTTCTATTGGGAAATTTTCTGAAACGTTTTGTTTTTTAAAAATTTTAATTTAATTCCCTTTAAAAATTCGGGGGGTTTTTTTTACTTTACTGGCACTTGGTAATTTCATTTAAGAAATAACTATTTGAATTTAAATAGTTTTTGAAAAGTTGTTGTTTCTGGAGGGGGTCTGTCGAGGTCATGCGTTTGGCGTCCTGTCACGGCGTCACCTCTGTCCTCGTGGTTTCGCTTTCCTTGCATTATTTGCTTTGTTGGTATCTGTTGGTTGACCGTTGTTGTTGTGGGGATGGCACTTCCCCCAGATTGACGGTGCCGGTGGTGATTCAATATAAGAATGGCTGACTGCGTTTTAGAGACTGCGGTGGTTGTTTTGATGTAATCCATACTGCTCCCCGGAAGCCCGAAACCTTCCGCGGCCGCCATGATGGTTAATTTTCTATTGTAAATTGTTTCAGGGCTTGATAAAACTCCCTGGGCGAAAGATCATTGTTGACCAAATGAGATGCCCTAACAAAACCCCCTCCCGCCCACTTAACACGTTTCGTACTAGCCAAAAAATTTTTCCCACAGTTCGCGAAACGTTCAGCGATGTTGTCTTAAAAAACGAGAGCGAATTTAGTTTTGAATGGGCTGATGATGGTGGGATTAAAGTTTTAAAAATTTGATGCATGAGGTATTGGTTGTTTTTCCCCACAGTTCTGCAAACGTTCGAGCGATGTTGCTCGTTAAAAAAGCAGAGCGAACTTAGTTTTGAATGGTGCTGATGATGGTGGGATTAAAAAATTTTTGAAATTAATGATGCAAGGTGATTGATTGATTATTGTGCTGAAAATTTGGGATTGTTGAGCAGAATTTTTGGGAGGGGAAGAGGACGGGAGGGGTCTGAGAATTTTGGATTTGGGATTGGGTTGTTTTTTGGATTTTGGATTTTAAAGTTTGGGAGAGTACTGGTTTGGGGAAATTTTTGGGAAAATTTTTTCTGTGATTTGAAGGAGGGGGGGGGAAAGGGGGTTAGATTTTTGGGGTTTTTTTATTAGTTTTGTTGGATCGTTTTTTTTTCTTTCAGTTTTTTTAAAAAAAAAAATCTGGATTTCGTATTCCGCTCGATTTTTTCCCTTGCAGTTCGACAGAGGGGGGTTTTAGTTTTTTTTGGGGACGTCACAGAAAAGACCGGCACAAAAAGCACAATTGATTGCAATTATTCTTCGGGACCGTAATCAAAACATCCTGACACGAAAAGGGGCCGAGGTTTTGACGTTTTTTCTGTTTTCACACGATGGTTGCATACTTAGCAAAGCAAGATTGACCATTTTAACCTCCGTAAACTGCGGCTAAACAGGAACTGGATTATTGTCTTTGTCTTGTAATTTTGGTGTTTGGGGGGTAGCGTTGTTTTAAATCTGAGAAGATTTGGGGCCGTAATTATGAGGGTTTTTTTAAATACAACTAATATTTTTTGTTAGAGGGGTTTTTAAACGAGTGAAAATTTTTTGAGTTTGTATTAAATTTTGATTATGCAGAAAGTCTGAGATTTTTTTTTCCTTTTTTTTTTCCAAAAATTTTGGGAAACATTAATTTTTAATTTTTGATAACGTTATTAACTTGTTCATGCGGAAATATTGGGGGGGATTCTTTTGTACATAATTTTGATCTTGTTGTTTTTTTAGTTCAACCGGTCCTGGGAATGGAGTTTTTACAGCAAGTAGATGAAATCTGTTATTCACGGGAGTTTATTGAAGGTCACTATCATCGCAGATGGATCACTAAAATTGCGTTCCGCACTTCTTTTTATTATGAAAATCACGTTCAGACGCCCTTTTCTCACTGCCCCTGATGTTAAGGACGATGCCCGCCGTTGTGCTCCTGTTGACGGGGTAACCCCCCGGCCTTGAGTGTTGGTCGGGGGCGGGGGTGCGGGTACCACGCCCTTTGATGGCGGAACTGCGGCGTCGGATTTTCTCCCGTTGATGAAATTGTTGATGTCACTATTGTGAAGCGTTAGCGGGGCTTGACATGCCCTGTTGATGAGTTTGTGTCGCATGACGCTGGTCACAGCACCAGTCTTCGTTACGCACTGGGGAGCCGTCCCGGGCACATGTTCCCGGAGTCGAAAACCCGCCCGACCCTAGGGGAGCACAGCAGAGCTGGGCACGTCCGCACACCACCGCGCTGAACGACAATGGAAAAAATAAGCAAAAGCATTTTTCCATTCGACACAAACAAAGCTTTTTGACACTACCCTCTGAATCTAATGGATTGTTTGGGTAAACCTTATCCCCAAAAATCGGAATTTTTCCCATTCCCTTGTCTATAGGGAGGTCATTTCATGAAAAAAAAAACCAAAAAGAATCAGTCGTCATTTCAACAATGAAGCTACTGGGACATAAAAAACCCATAAATCCCATTCTTTTTTTGTGTTTTTTCAGCGTCCGTGTTTTTGGTAAAACATTAACATAATTGTTAAAAAAAAAAAGTAAGATTTAGGATGAAGTTACATTTCCTGAATTTTTTTAGAAAGTCATATCAGGTTGTATTATTGTTAAAAATTTGTGATTTTTTTAATTTGAAAAAACTGTTTGGGATATTTTGGGTTTAAAAGAAAAATATACAATTTACTATAAAAAGTAAACATTTGATTTCACACGAGTTTCACCTTATTCATTCACGCAACCTTATTTGAAACATTTTCTTTCATCAATCATGTTAAAAGGATTTCTATGTTTTTTTTGATCCCAGGTGTCCCCCAAAATAAACCCAAATTTCTAAACGGTTGGGGTATCAGGGAGTTTTCGCTGAACAATGCAGTAGGGGACAGGTAAACATGGGGTAGGGAAAATTTAAAATAGTTCTGTTTTAAAAAATTTTTTCATCTTGTTTTTTTTAAAATTTAACATATTTTTTTTCTAGCAAGGGATAGATCAAAATTGATATAAAAAATGTATCATATGTTAGTATTTTAAGATAATTTGGTATAAAATTGATTTTGGCATTAGATTTTAAATGAAGGGCAGCCTTTGCAACAGTCCCCTTTTTAAGGTATTCCATGATCTTTTTTTGAAGAAGAAGGGGAGAGGGATGGCTGTGGGAAAGGGTTTAATTGCAGAAATGAACAAAAAAAACTTAGAACAAACATCAATTTTAACGATCTGAATGAAAATTTTTCCCAGCGTTCATCTGAGTTGAATTTTTTCCTCTAAATTCCAAATCAACGATAAACAAAAAGAACGAAAAAAAAAAAATAATGAGAAAAAACGATTATTATTATTATTTTTAAATTTTTAATATTAATAATAAAAAAGGGCCCATATCAAAATTTAAAAAAATCAACCGGTCAAAAACAAATCATTTTAATATAGGGCCCAGGAATGAATTTTAAAGATTTTCATTGTAATATCATGATTTTCATCAAATAATAAAAGGTAGACATTCCCCTTTTATTCACGGTAACTAAACCCTATTTAAATACGTACTACTAATAGAACAAAGTAAAAAAAAACTTAAAAATTTTAAGATCAGTGTAAATTTACCAAACTGTAAAAAAAATGATATCTGCATTCGCATTTCTATACTGATTAGGGGTTTCATTTCATGGGCCCAGTTGCCTCAAACTTGAAAATGCTGAAGAGGGATGTACCGTTTTCCCATTAAAGAACAGCAGTCGATGGTTGAAAAGTTACATGATCATTTTTTTTAAAAATACTTTCCCAACAAGAAAAGGTTTTTCTTGTTCACGTTAAAAATGAATTTATTATTATTACATCATCTTTACGCCCCAATTTTTTAAAAATTTCTGTGGAACGATAAAGTTTTAAATTTTTAGAAAAAGGAAATTTAAAAATAAATAAATAAATGGAAAACAGCCCCATTTGATTGAAAATTGGTTTTTTTAGTGTGATGTCTGTGTCAAAAAAGAAATGCGTAGTTATGCCTCTTTCCCACCCCCTTCTCCAAACCCAACTTCAGATGATAGTTTTAAAAAGAGCCCAAACGAAAAACCCTTTTAATTTCAAAATCACATATCGAAATCCTAATTTTTCTCAAGTTATATCAAAATATTAGCTTTGATCATCATTTTAATCTTTTTTTCATGATCATCCATTGCTGGGATAAAATAAAAGTTCAATTTAAAAATCAAGATGATTAAATTTCTCTAAATTAAAAATATTATAGACAATTTTTTAGGCTTTCCCCCAGTTTCCCATTGTTAAAATCCCATTTCGTTATCCTGAACCGTTTAGAAGTTAAGGGGTGGTCCATAGTTGTGGACCCCCTATTTATGTAATAACATTACAACTGCAGGGAAGGGTGGGCTCTGAAATTGGTGTTTTTTGGTGTAACCAAATCGGGGTGTGGAAAGTGTATTTTTTATATATTTTTTTTTATTTTCCCCGTGATTGGGAGAAAAAGTAATATTTAGAGGGTATGTATGTAATGTTGCAAAAATGATGTCGAGATTTTAATGGAAATACCCCTTTTTGGGGTCTTGTTACAAGAGAGTGTTTTTATTATTTCAAACCCTCTCTCCTCCATATGCCACTGGTCTGTCTGCCGTTTTCGTAACGGGAAAACTATTGTAAAATTTTTGGGGTAAAAAATTTTTATTAACGATCTGGCCCGAATCCAGGCCCTGAAATTTTTGAAAATAATTTTTTTAAATTTTGGTTAATTTATTGAAGTTCTGGGGATTTTCAAACTTTTCGTCAAAACGGCTAAAAATTTTTTTGACCTATATATGAAACCCAAAGCGAACATCCCCAAAGTCGGAACTCGAACTTAAGGCCTGCGGTCAGTAACGTTACGGGGAAAACTGAACGATCCCACGAGCATCGCAATTTTCCAAGGGGATTAAAAAATTAACTTTATTTCCATTTGTTTTAATTTTCAATTTTCAAATATTCAAATGTTTTTTTTTTTGTGCCATAGTAAATTTAAAAAGTTCCTGTTTGAATTTTTTGTAAAAATCGAAAAAATTATATTTTGAAAATTATTACAATACAATTAATCAATTTTACAAAAAACAATGAAGATCTGTTGGTGAAAAAAATGATTTTCCTCTAAACAAAAAAATGTCCCGAAACAATGTTTGCTACTGTGGCTTTTCTTTCTTTTTTTTACTTTTTTAATGTTGTCAAAAATACACTGCTTTGGGGAAAGATAATTATAATATTTCTTTTAATGAATCTTCAATATTATTTTTCAAACCCATGTGCAGTTTTTAAAATTAGTGTTTTCCAAAGTTTGAGTTATATGGTGACAATATATACATATGTTTTCAAACACCACAACAAAATGCTGAGATTTATTTTCAAGTGCAATCGTTTTAAATATTTAAATTTTTAAAATACGTTTTATTTAGAATTTTGTCTAAAAAAACAGAGTTTTTGCATTTTCGAAAAAAATTTTCTGGCATAAAGAACATTGAAATTTTTAAAAACACCAAAATGCCCTACCAACGGACAATATCGTAGCGTGTTTGGTTGGGGAATTCTTCCGGCAAAAATCTCGGGTTCAAATCCTAGCCTGCTACAAATATTTTTATTCTGTACATTAGGTATGATCTGACAAATGACTTTAAAACAATTGTAGAGGGGAATTTTTATACATCTTTTTGCTTTTCAATAATTATATTTTGTCCCCAGCGTTGTCTCTGTCTTTTCCCTTAACGTTTATTAGAAGAATGAAGTGTTAGAGTGAAAAAAGTTGTAATTTTACGTAAGTTACCAAAAAAACAAAAAAAAGAAGCCCGGGTTTTTTTATTGTTTGTTTTGGGTGTCGATGAATAAAATTTAAATAACTGCGTCAACGGTGGGGTTTTTTCAATTAAATTTTTTTAAATCGACTAATTAAGCTGCACTGAAACCCACTTTCCGACAGAAAGTGTAAGGGCTATTCAGGCTAGCAGGAAATTTTTTGTTATCAAGCTAAAGCGATAACCGAGCAAGCGGCAACAGCTCAGGTTTTGGAACGGGGATTGACACGGGGAGGCCTGTGGCTCCCAACCCCTTTTAACACGAGGATGGATTCTTCATTGTAGGGAAAAAAGTAGAGCGAATTATGGAGTTTTTATTGCCCGTCGATCACAAATCAGGGCGACCGCGCCTTGGCTGCCTGAAATTTGACGGAAACCGTTAGGGACGTATGTTACACGGTGTTTAAAAATCTGTTCCTCAATGTTTGGCGAAATTGTTTTTTTTGATCTGTACGGAATTGATACGTGTTTTAAATTAAAAATTTAAAAAACTTTTGAATATCGGCATCCTTTTTTAACATGAATAAATTAACAAAAACCCCAATAGAAACTTGAATTATGAAAAAGGGGATATTTTTTTGAAACTTGCGATCAAAAAAAATGCCCATTAATAAAAATTGACATTTGCGGTAAAATTCTTATATTTGGTGCCCCCTGGTTACTAATCGGTCACTCTGAGGGCCACTAGGGACATACCTTAAACAAATTTAAAATACTAAGAAAGCAAATTGATTCACTTTTTAAAATTTCCCATGACTTACTGATCACTGTACTGATCCTGTAGGTCATGTGGCGGGTTATGGTTTGAAAAAAAAAAATACAGTTTGTCTAAAAAAAAATATTAAACATGCTTGTCTGAGAAAAAAAAGTTTAACGATTTGGGGCCACAGCAACGTTGCTGAAATCTATGTTCAAAGCTGAGCCAATAATAAAAACAAATGGAATATATCGTATTAAATAATGTAATATGTTTTGTTAACGGCGTGGGGAAAGATTTTAAGTTTACAAAAACCCCACTTTATTTTGTTTCCAAATATCAGAGTTGTAAATTTGAACTTTTGTAATATAAAGGAAAAAAAGTAGTCTTAATGTCTAAACCTGATATTTTTTTTGTTTCAACACATCTTCATTATGTAGTAGAAGCTTTTTTGCTAGATTTTTCTAGTGCCCCGGCCCGTTGGCCTAAAATCCATGATAACTTCAGACGGGGACATGATGATTAAAAAAAAACAATAGATCCCCATAAATTTGTATTACACTTTAAAAATAAATATGTAAATTTTTTTATTTTTTTTATTTTAAAATATTTTTTAAATTTGCAGGATTATTGAAAAAAGAGATCAAGCCCAAAAGTTGGTTGTATTAGGCGTTCACAGGGTTTTAAACCTTCCAAAATCAGTTTCCGATTTTCATAGTATTTATTGTAACTATATTTTTTTATTATTTACATTACTTTTGATCTTTTTATAACATCTTCTTTTTTAAATTAGTTCAATTTTGTTATTAATTGGTCAAATTTGTAGAATTGTGAAATGTCCCCCACCAAAAATAGACCAAATATTTATTACTTTCATATTTTATAATATTTAATTACCATTTTAAAAAATAATTATAAAAAAGTAGAATTTTAACACCACACACACATAGATGTGTGTGTGTGATTTTGTATGTATATTCTTATTACATGCACTAGACGTTGAAAGATCTAGCACCAATATACTGGAGGGAAATTTTAATCTAAATTGGGGGGTGAGAATATTGGGAAAAATTTTCATATGTTTTTACAAAAAAAAACAGTTTAGAGAGCAAATTTAAAAACTCATCCTGTAAAGGGAAGGTATGGATTGTCAGTCAGGACCCAAAATGTTCTTTTTAAATTTTTTTTAAGTCCCTGGACATTTATGGTATTTAGTGCTATAGAGAAAAAAATTGCCTAAAGAAAAAATGCAGAAAAAAATGTTTAGAGTTAAAAAGTTTTGAAGTGAAAAATTATTTGAATTTGTATTTAGGGGGGACTTGACAATTTGGGTTTTTTGTCGCTGGATTGGGAGCCGATTAAGGGGATATTTCGTTTTTTTAAAAGTAGGTGAGTGCAATTTTTTTGGGTAATTTCATTAAAAAATTACATCAATAAATATAAAAAAAAAGAACTGTATATTTATAAATCAGGGAAATTTTTACCTTATAAATATGTGTTTTTGCCGCCTTTAAAGCTTAAAGATTAGTTATAAAACGTAAAAAAGTTATTAGGTTCATGTTAGCGCGGGGGGAAATCTTTTGAGATTAGGTAGACAGTGGCTCAGTTAAGTCCACAAAAACCTTTTTTAAAATATCTTAATATTTTTTAAAATATTCAGAAAATTCAGGAAAATATAGGACAGCAAGATCGACGAAAAAGCAACAACCCAAGGCACCGGCTGATATGGTTCGGACAACCATCATTTTCCGCAGCATCTTGGGAGAGCGATGATGAATATTCAATACTACTTTCTTAAAAGGTAATCAATTTGCCCGAATTAGGGAATTTTTGTGATACGCTAAACGATAGTTGATAACCAAAAACAAAAAATGATCATTAAAAAACTTAAAAAAAGTTTTTTTAAAAAGTTTAAAAAAACAAACAAAAAAAGACATAAAAAATTTATCAAAAAAGGGCAGATGAACTATTCTATCTTTAATACTTACTGATTTAAACATGTCTGCTGCCTTTTTTCAAGTGAACTTTCTTTAAATTTTGGAACTGACCAGGAAATCTCTGTCTTTAGTTTTTTGAAATCCGCCGCACCCACAATGGTGTTGATTGGCCCAGGGAAACCTTAGATTTCATAGATTGACATTAAAAATTTTGGGCGAAGAAATGGAATAAGTTACTCAGGAATTGTGTAAGAAATTTGTGATCCGAAAATTATTTAAAATATATTAAAAATTTTGTTAAAAAAGATGAAATATGAAAAAAGTTTTAAAAAAAGGGCTAAAAAAGGGATCTAGAGGTGCTACGAATGGAACAGTCTTTTGTAGCACATTTTTTCTAATTTTTGTGTGGAAAAGGCTTTAAAAATCTTCCCCCACATTCTCTAACTGTCATCTATCACCCAAAACACATTTTTGACATTTTTTTATTCTTTTTGGTTTCAAAAAACTAGAACCCATATAGAATAAACATTCAAGAATATTAAAGAAAAAACCTTGTTCTAAATAAAAATTTTTAAATTTAAAAAATTTTAAGACGCGTTTAAAAAAATTGCGATTAAGCATTACTGTAAAAAAGGGAAATTTTAAAATCTTTTCAGAGGAATTTGAGTTTCGAAAACTTCATTGAAGTCATTAGAAACACTTCCACAAAAAATGCAATAATGTAAACAAATTAATGCAATTGTTTATATTAATGTCAGAGGTACATAAAATTACATCTGTATTTAAAAAAAGGGAAAAGTAAAAAAATGAATTTAACGTCATAATAAACACGCAATTAGTACTATTTGTTGAAAAATAGAAATAAAATTGGAGCAATTTTTTGAGAAAATTGCGTTTGAGTGTTTCGAAAAAGGGAATTTTTGCTCATTTTTACACAAAAAAACTGTTGAGTTTTGAGAAAATTTTTTTCAAATTTTTTAAATTTTACATAAATACAATTGGGAAAAAATTGTCTCTAATGGAAATATGAGCTACGTGAGAAAGACAGAGAAAACATTTTTTTTTGTTTTTTTTTTTGAAACTTTTGTACACGAGGAAATATTGTATTGAAAGGTTTTTATTGAGGAAACTATTAAAAATTTTTAAAAAAATGTGCAAGATCTTAATGAAAGGAATAATTATGGAAAAAAATTTTATTTGAAGGAAAATGTGCAATTTTTTTAGTTGTGGAAGACCCAGAAAATTCAAACTTTGAATTTCAAAATTCTGTTAACTGTAAAATAGAACCTATGCCCTTTTTTGTGTTTTGGTGTTTTTCAATACATTTAAAAAAAAATTGAGCAAACCTTTTTAGAAAATTTCGAGAAATTTCCGGGGGCTTGATCTAAAAACCCCAAGTTTTAAAGAATTTGTTTTAAAATTTCAAAGCTTCAACTACAGATAGATAACAGATATTTTCTTTAATTTGAAAAAAACCACGCATGGTTTGGGTAGTGTTACAGACGCGGGGGTTTCGCTTTCAATTGAGTTTTTTATTAAGGGGTCAACAAAAAAGGATTCCACATCACGATTAGAGGACATTTTCTCTTTAAATTTAAACAACTGCATTTATCCCCTTTTTGTTATCAGGATCCGGAATGAATTTTTTTTGCCGAAAACCGTTTTTTTGGGAGCATTACATAATTTTACATTACTATATTATTCCAAATACGTATATGCAAAAAAGTAAAGTTATATTTCATTTAAATCTGTCTCCTTTTATATTTTACCGTAGAGTTGTGTTCAAATGCCTTAATAATTCACTTCACCACAAAAGCCTCAGCTTAGCCTCAGTTAATCCCATACTGAGTTAAATGTATCATTTTTCTTCTAGGTTTCTGCATCCCACGAAATTTTTAAAACTTGAAAATAATTAATTTGTAACTTTTTTTTTTATTAACTTTATACTTTTTAAATTGTTTGGCAAGTAAAAGAACAAAAGCAAAAAAAAAAATAAATCAAATAAAAAGAGGCCCCTTATCCAAATTGTCCTGTATATCAATACTAGTGACGAGTTATTTTCTGACGTTAACATCCACTCCCCCAATTTTGATGTAACGATTATGGGCAATAAATGAAATTACATATTAGAATGTTCTAACTGAAATGCTAGAACGTTTTTTGAAATTTGATTGATAAAACCCAGGTAATAGCCCAGTTTTGATATTACAATTGTTTGGGATGGGAAAAACAGAAAAGTTCGTAAAAAAAATTTTAAATTTTAAACGTTAATTGAGCAAAAAACCTTTTCCGTGTAGAAATTCCCTGATGAGCCCCAAGAAAACAGTACGTCTTAACCATTTATGGGACTTTATCAAAAAAGAAGTGAATAATAATGTTATCTTCTAAAAATGTTAAGTTTGATAGCAAGAAAGCGTCGAATTGCTTAACACAGTGTTGCGAAATGTTCATTTTTTTCATTCCCAGGGAATATTCTGGTCCGTTTTTTTTTGACTCCCAATTTACA
The DNA here is from genome assembly GCA_964035755.1 of Teleogryllus oceanicus. Classification (NCBI taxonomy): domain Eukaryota; kingdom Metazoa; phylum Arthropoda; class Insecta; order Orthoptera; family Gryllidae; genus Teleogryllus; species Teleogryllus oceanicus. The sequence continues at coordinate 18,517 of CAXIVR010000975.1, forward strand.
AAATTGTAAATTTAAATTTTATTTTCTAATTTTAGAGAAAGGATCCTTTTATAGACTGAAACATTTTTTTGAGAAACTTCAATAAAAAATTTTAATAGTCTTTAATTTTTTTAAAATTAATTTAATTAATTTAAAATTTCTTAATTATTTTAAGTTCATTCACAATCAATTTGAAATCCAGAATTACATTAACAAACGGATAGGTAAGGCTGTATTAGTATTTTTGATATTTTGCGATTAAATAAAAAAAAGGTTCACGCTGGTATAAAAAATAATAATATAACCGTAAAAACCCGTTTTATATATTTTATTTGAGATTCAGATTTGAAAGAAACGTGCAATTTTTTTCTTGAGCCGCGACATTGTCGCTTTTGGGGGTGGCCTCCGGGCCTTTTCCTGTTCCGCAAAAAATGCCGGGGGCAAAACAACCTTTTGTAAATAAAAAGCAAGGTTTCTAACAGGGAAATTCGTACATTTAGTTCAAAATCACATGTCTGAAAGTGTTATTTTATACGCAATATATATCAAAAAATTTGTATGTTACATCAATGCGTCTATTTATGATTATCTAACGCCAGTGAAAAAAAAATATGGTTCCATTTTTAAAAATCAAAGATAATTAATTTTCTAAAACTAAAAATATTTCAATTATATCTCTACCGTTATTACTTCCCATGATTCCCATTGTTAAGCGAAAAATGCATTTGATATCGAACAGTTTGGTTTGAGGTGGCCAAGTTGGGAATCTGTATAATTTATTTCTCAGAAAAAATTTTTTTACAATTTTTTTTTTTTTCCAATAAATAAGCGCTTTTACAACAGTTATTATTTTTATTTAACAAAACCTCACGAAGACATTGATCCTTTTTTTAATTCAGTTACCCACCTCCCAGGAATGTTTCCGCTCAAACTTTCGCTGCCCGCTGCAGCACGATTTAGGCGCCCCGAGGCATAAATAGGAACAGAGCCATGGGGAAAACTGACCCCTTGATATAGATTTTTCTAGGATATTATTTGATTGACCACAACATTATGGTCGCGACATTTTATAATGTTTTATTTTTGCACAATATTTTTGAGATTCTAAATTTTTTTTTTGAAGTTTTTCATACTTCATCCAATCAACCATCGCAATAAGATGGACTTGAACCGCGAGTACTTTGGGAAAAGCAATCTGCAAATTAAGAATAACAGGCATTATTAAACCCCATTCCCAAAATACATTAAAAAATTTATAAAAACGAAAACTGATTAAAAACAAATAAAAAGATAGACAAAAAGGAATTAAAACTGAATGATAATATGACGCACTGTTTTGGGAATCACAATATTATAATAATTCATGAAGTCCGCAGAAAGGTTTCCCAAATTCCCCAAAAAATTTGTCCACTTAGGAAAAGAACTTTCTTAGGGGGCAGAGAGTTTTTCAATGCCACTGCCTTTTTCTTCCCAAAAATCCGCCCCGACACAAAAAAAAAAAGGGGGGAAAAACTGCTCATGAAAGGGAAAGAAGTTTGTTTTGAACTTAGTGCGGTCTCACGGTCCCGGGATCTATAATGTTTTGGAGGGGGTGACACAAAATTTGAGATCCCGTTGGGAAATTTTCGTGTTTGGGGAAATATGTATGAACAGAACATTTCAAGAGTTCAATCCAAAACACGGCGACTCGGCAAGCGACCTCTGAGGGGCATTTTTAAACATATGAGGGGTGTTATGGGCCCTTTTTTAATGGAAATGGGGAAAAAACGTTAATTAATGTAAGGAAGTATATGGATTTAATATGCATTAAAAAAATTTTCATCCAAAAAAATTTTCTCTCATTAAAATTAACGAGCTCATACTGAATTTCCCCTACCAGACATTAGAAATTTCATCATTATATGTCGATTAACGTATAAGATCGATTAGTACCCCGAACAAATCATCAGATTGATGGGATACTTTTAAATATTGTTTGTGAAAAATATACAAAAGAGTGTTATAATAAAAAAAATTTTCGTCTTCCTAAAAATTTATATTGTTTAGTTGCATGTCTTATTTCTATATTTAAATGTGTGTACTTTCAATGTAAAAAAACCTTTTTTCGATTTATTGAATTGAAATTATTTTTTACAATATAATACAGAAAGAACTGTTCCCCAAAAGGAGTAAAAGCATTTTTTCCCGGAGGGAAGGATTGGGTTGGTGCCACATTCTACAGACTCCCCCCTCTGCCCTTTTTAAAGGGGGGAGAATGGGGGAAAATTTTGGGGGATACCACTTTAATTTAGAAGAGCCAATGGGAAGGTTTTGTCTTAAAGTTTAGGGTTTTGCCCAAATATACATGATTACTCTTTAAATTATTAACAAAAAGACATCATTGAATTTTCTATTGATATATTCAGTACAGGGAAAAAAAGATGGTTCTATTTCAATATCCAATGTGATTCAATTTCACCAAAATTAAAAATAAAACAGAATATATCTGCTGCCTAAAAATTTACTCGTGGAACAAATGGAAAAAGATCTATCATGCAACGATCTGTCCAAAAGGATTTTAAAAATAAGCGATAGGTTTCCTGTTCATACGGGATACACTTTTCCGTGAATAGATGCTCCCAAAACAATGAAATCTTCAAATTTGCAGGACAACAGTTAGTCTAGGTTTTTAAATTTGCCAGAAATTTATTTATAAAAGACGAATCAAAATAACCAAACAACTGTTTCAAAGATACATGAAGAATAGAAATTAAATTTCGAAAATTAAAAAAAACTCGAGAACAATTTTTACCGATTTTGTAAGTCACAAATCGTTAATACAATTTAATCAGCAGAAAGCAAGACACTGCAAACATTTGAATTTTATACTTCACTGCCAAATCCAATGAATTTTGGGGGGAAAAAAGTGAGGGTTGGCATCAACGCAAATTAAACAATTCGTATCACGAAAACGAAAGGCGATAGCTCCGGTTGGGTTGGAATTTGATCTTTGTAAAGGGGAAATTTAGATGAGAGAAAAAAATTGCAAAATTTGTAAAAAATAAACAATTTCCAATTTTGAATTTAAAGTGGGGAAAAGTTTTTATTCCCCCAACCAAAACCCGGGTTAAAATTTTTGCAACAAAACAATTTATAAAAACCGAAATGTGCGGTATTCCTGCGGGAGGTTCCCAAAATTTTCCCTGATTTTGATAGCAAACAATTTTGACATGAGATAAATTTAAATTTTTTTTAATATCTAGTTTAATTTTCTTTAATGTTAAATTACAGTTTTTAATTTTTTCTTCCTTTATTAAAAAGTTTCCCAGCAGTCCCAAGTTCGAAGAAAAAGAATTTTTCAAGTTTATTACAATTTTGTAATTAATATACATTTGAACAATTGAAAAAATGCAATTATAATCGTTTTTTTTATCGCAAAAAATTTTGTAAATTTATTGATAAATTCAAAATTGTGTTTGGACAAGAATATTAATTTAAAAGTGTATAAGAACGTAATCGTTCTAAAATTAGTGTTATTTTATCTGATATCAATGTAAATTTTTTAAAAATTTTTAACAGTGGGTTTGGGGTACGTGTTCAAAACATTTAATGAATTTTCTTTATGTTCATACGGTTTTTCCCTGTATTCTTTATTTGAAAAAACTTCCCATCTGAACAGCAGGCCCCCCCCTTTTGTAGTGTAATTTTGTTAGGCCTCCCCATCAGATTCTACGATGGTTTGGAGGCCCGCCACATTTCTCATGACAAGGGCCCGCCGGGAAAAAACTGAACTTAGCCGCAGACGGCCCCGATCAATTTTGTTTCCCGTACTGTACAATTTAATCAGCTGAAAGCAAGAACGCAAAACTATTTGAATTTTATACTTCCTGCCAAGATCAATGAAATTGGGGGGAAAAAAGGAGGGTTGGGGCAGTCGAGATCAAAAAACAATTGCGTATCTCGAAACCGAAAGGCGATAGCTCCGTTTTGGGTTCGGGAATTTTTTCATCTTGGGGTTTAAGGGGAAATTTTGATGAGAGAATAAAAAAATTTGAAAATTTGTAAAATTATAAACAATTTAACAATTCTAAAGTGAGAAGGGTTTTCTGATGTCCCAGAACCAAAAAATGCAAAAAAAATTTGCAACAATTAACAATTTTATAAACAATTGTGTCGCTATTCCTGGGGAGGTCCTTGTTTTCCCCGTTTGATGATACAAAAAAAAATTTTTAATGAGATGAAAATTTAAACTTTTAAAATCTAGTTTAATTTTACTTTGTGATAAATATAAGTTGGTCTTTTAATTTTATTTTTTTAATTGGGAAAAGGTTCCCCAGCTGTCCCAACGATTAGAAAAAACAGATTTTTATTATTAAATTTTAAATAATATGAAAATTGAAAAAAACATTTATAATCGTTTTTCTTATCGCAAAATTTAAAAAACTGGTCATTTTATAAAGATCACAATTGTGTTTGGACAAGAATATGGGAAATTTAAATGTGTATAAGAAAGTAATTGTTTTATCTGATATAATGCAATTTCTTCAAAAAATTATGTTAAAGAGGTTAATGCTATTTTTCATATATATTTCAATGAATTTACTTTCCCCTTCATACGTTTTCCATGTATTTTTATTTGAAAAAAACTTCCACGTCTGAACAGCGGCGCCCGCCATTTTGTACGTCATTTTTGTTACCCCCCGCGTTGAGTTTGGTCGTGGTGTCCGCCTGCGCTTTGTCATGACAAAGGGGTGACCGCCGTGCAAAAATGAACTTCGCCATTTCCAAAATATCCAATCTCCGGGCCCCAGCATGCCAAACGGGGGCCCACTTTTTTTTGACGAGACGAGGGGGCCGCTAGAGAACAGCGATGGTGGCCCAACGACTTAAAGAAGGGTGGAGACCCAGTCAGCCCCCCAAAATCAACGGCGACGCGGGGGGCCTCCAAATGCCTGGCCTCTTGGGGGACTCACGTGCCCCGCCGGGGGACTGTTTTTCCGTCCGACTCCATTCACGCCGGGCCGTTGGCGCGGACCGGGGCCCTCCGACCCGGGTCTGCCCCATCGTCCGACTGCGGGCCGCTTCCCCCCATCCGCTCGGGGCCCGCCGCCATCCCCGGTTGAAGGCAACCCCCGCTGATTGTCGTTTTTTATAAAAAAACAAAGGGATTGACCCTGATGAACCCACTTACGACCCAGCTATCAAAGCAGAAATTTTCGCCGACTCACTTCAAAAACGCTTTTCGTCCCCAGCCATAGCAAACCCGCTGCAGCTCCCAGCCACCGCCGCCGAAATTCATTTCGATCCTTCACCTCCATCAGAAATTTCGTCCGACTGGGACATCAAGGGATCTCCCAAACCATCAACACAAAGAAATCGGGAGGCCGACAAACTCTCAGGTGACATGCTCAAGCATCTACCTCTCAGGGCCGCCCTTTTTCTATCACAAATCTACACTGCCTGCATATCCGTGCAGTATTTTCCCTTCCATCGGGAAAGCGGCCACTGTAATACGCTTGCGAAACCGAACAAAAACTCGCGTCTTCCGGAAATTACGGCCCATATCTCTCCCGCCGATTCTCGGTAAACTCCGGGAGATAATCCTCAAGATAATCCTCAAGAGAATCCAAGGGGACCTCGAGATGAAGGGCATCATTAGGAGACGAAACCGGTTTTCGCAAAAACGCTCCTCTGCGTTGCAGGCGCTCCGTTTCGCCTTTTTCGCCTCCTCAGCTATAAAATCGACACTGTTCTCTTTCCTGCCCTATTCTTTGACTTCTTTTTTGCATTCGACACAGTCCACCATCCTCTACTTCTTCACAAACTACGCCCTTCATTCCATTCCACCCACTCAGCTTAATCACAAGCTACTTATCTCATCGCCATTTCTCAGTTAAATACCAACTGTTCCCCCTCTTCAGCAGACCCATTGAAGCCGGCTCCCCAGGGCGCCGTTCTCTCCCATTTCTATTTTCCTCTTCCTAAATGATGCGCCTACGTTGCTGGAGTGGAAGAATTTTTTCATGCTGACGACCAGCTTAGCAGTAAAAGACAGCCGAATAAACATTCCCATAAAAGGCTTCAGCGCGCCGCAAACGCTCTTTCGAATTGGAGTACGGAAAACGGCCTCACTGAATGCACGGAAATGCCAGGCCATAATACTCACATAAACTCCAAACAACACGACACAATCGCTCCCATCCGCCTAAATGCACAACGTGGCAAAACACCATAACATACCTAGCAGTAATTTTGACAGAAGGATCACCTGGAAAACCCACATTATAGAAGCCCGGAAGAAGATGACGGCGAATCACCTCACTACGCCACTATTTAGAAGTTACCCCACTAAAGACAAACCAAAATGCATCTCTACCTCTCTTACATCAGAAGTGTAGGGGTATATGTTGGAAGTTCAAAACAGCGCCTCAAACAACCCGGGAACTCCTTAGAAGGGCGGAAAATTATTTCATCAGAGCAGCCTTGAAATCGCCCCCTGGTGATGCCTACGTTAACGTATTACATTCACACAACATTAAAACATCATTATTAACATTAACATTAACATTAAAAATCAACATTAAAACATCACATCCACTGTCCACACAATTGCCACGGAAAGAATTCGCCATTCAAGACACAAACACCATCCCCTCTTTCTCCCATACCTCCAATATTACACCAAACCATCACGACACAAAACTAAAAAAACTCCCCTCCGACATTATCTTCCTGAAACCTCCATGATAACAAACATGATAAGAAACACACTCCTACATCCCAGCACCACCTACAGCAGACGCGCCACAGGTAAGGAACAGCCCCTGTAGGTAGTGAGTGTTCTATTATATGTCCACTATTACATACATTGTATTGTATATAATATGTATTCAAATGTATATTGCTTGCTACCCCTCAGTATGCTAATGTGAAATCGTAGTTTATAAGTTTAAAAGCATATATTTTTCCCCACATTGAAAAAAGGTTTTAAAGCAAATACCGACCTGAAAATTAAACAAGTGCATATTTTCCCAACTTTTAAAACTATAGTGCCTCAAGGAGTAATCTTTTTTAAAATTTAGATAAAAAAGGTATATATTTCAACATGTAAAAAACACAGTACCCGGGTTTCAAATTAATGAATATTTCCCAGATTTGGGAAGATTGTAGTGTTCGGTCTATACATTAGTGTACATATGATAGGTTCAAAGATTGCAGTGTAAGATTATAGTGTTTTAGCTTAAATATTAATGTATACCCACTCTCACAGAATATGGGCGATGCCTTGTGCGGCCAAATCTGGCTTTTCCACATCTTGGACAACCATCGCTGGACACTTGCCCAATCCTGGCGTCGAGGCGTATCCGCTCTTATCATTGGTTTTTGCTCCAAGTTTCAGACACGTCCCCTTCCCCCCTCGAAGATTTTCCTCCTAGTTATCTAAAAGGGGCGGGCTTCTGAGGTCAGTGACGCCCTCGCTTACGTGAGTAGGGGTAACAGGCGAGGGGGGGGTGAGAGGTAAGAGGAGGAACGGGAAAGGCACAGAAACGAAACAGATTGGTGCGCGCGGGCGCGGGATCACTCCGCCAATTGCACTGGAGGGTTGGCCTGAACCCCGTGGACGCTGACGAACCAAGGGGCGCGGGTCACGGATGGGGCTTGACATTTTATTGAGTTCTTTACCATGAAAATTAACTCTAAATTTTGGTATCTAATATTGTGAGAAATTTGTGGCAGATTAAATTAATAGTATTGAAAGTTTTGTTTCTTACAAACTATTTTAAAATGCTAATGGTTCTAAAGCAAGGAACACTAATTATTACATAATAATTTTCGGGAAAGACACAATATAATACATTTACATAATATAGACATTTCCTATCAACAAATTGAAATTCATGTTCACGTATTTAAATTGTATTTTGACATTATTACGTCTTTATTAAGGAAATGCAAGCAATACAGACATTTTATTACGCATTATGAAAATATAATCGGCCATTTTTTCTATATGAGCAGGTGCATGCAAACAGTGATTTCGTTAATCAATTAAAAATCACTGCCGGGTTCCCAAGTAGATTATCATTGCAAAATTGCTATTGTTAATATTGTTTAGACTATTTGTAAAATTGATGCAATTTTATAGTGATAATCGGTGAAAAAGGAACTGGGGAACTTCTCATTAGAAATATTTCGAAAATATAATTGTCTTATTCTTCATATATTTTTCAGTTACTATTTTTCTGTTACACTGCTGAGAAGATTATATCTACCCCTTCCAGTGATATTTTATTTATTTATTTATTTAAGTAATATACAGGCAACAGTACAAATCTGATATCCCTAAATAGGCGCTAACATAATTAATTATTTTCAACATATCACATTGCATATTTTAATAGCAAAATTGTAATAATTGATATCTTTAATAAATAGCTAATAATATAAACAGCAAATTTTAATTCTTTTAATTTGTGGAATTCTACACTGCAGTTAAATATTTTCTTAAATATTTTTGAATAACCACGTAGTAAAACAAGAATAAATTTGAAAACCTTAAAATGTTACGAATCAATGTAACTTTCTTAAAAGAGCTGTTCAGAAGAAACAAAACTTGTTTGAATAAACTTTAAAGAGATTAGTATTTAGTTAAAAATTTCAATTCCGGGACAATTTTCCAAAATATTTAAGGGAACACAGTGTTTCGAATCGTATTATCTTTCCAATTTATGTTAGGTTTTGTATGACCCCAGAAACAGTTTCTGGAGTGTTTATTTCGATTCAAGAAGCTCTCCAATTCAAACATCCGGAAACCTTGACACGGCTATCGATATTGAAGTAAGAAACTTTTTTTATTCACAGGAAACACACGTCCTTGTTTTCTAGTGATTAATTGTGAAATAATTTTAGCCATTGTAAGATATACATGACAAATAATTTGTGCCTCAAGATCCCAATACTTGAATGCATATCGAACCTGAAAATACATTTGTTTTAGATCAACACGGAAAACACAAGAGATTCAATGAGATCACAAGTTCTCAAATCTGAAAACTAAACTACAGTCTTTATTATTTTCACGAAATGAAACTTCATCCTTCTTTAATAATAAAAAAAGAACTGTGATTGTGCTCAAATATCTTGTCAATTACATAGTGCAATATTATTCGCAAAATTTTCTGAAATTTGTATAAATGTCATTAAAATATTTTTATTATTTACAAGTTTAAAAAGCGAAAAAAACAGTAAAAATGACTAATTTTAAAATGAAAAAAAATGACAAAGAAGTGTTACATAAAAAACGCAAAATTAGTTATAAAAGGCATGTTAAAATCATCCCCTTCCCCATATTAGTTTATAAATCCATAGCTAAGAAAGTTTAAAGAGTTTGCGGAGGACAGTGCCAGCATCTTTCTATAGTCAAAAGTATGCCTTCTTCGTCTTTCATTATCGCAGTGCACAGGAGCATGCTTTACAGTAAGGTCTGTTCTTCATTTCTGGGGAGGGGGGTGGGTAACTGCACAGATGTCCGTGCGAGAAGTGGCGTGCCCGACCCGAAGGTGAATAAAATTCTTGCCTCGGGCTTAGGAGCCACGGATGACCACGACAAGGGTCTTATGATCCTGTGAGTTTGAAAAGGTTCTGCCACTCTGTTTGCACTCAAAATGCAGCGTTGGATAAAATCTTGGTAGTAAGAGTAGATATTACCATAAAGATGTCTTTCTGGCTTCCTCGAGGCCAACTTTACTACCTAGTCAGAGGTTTCATTTCCCCCTTATCCCGAGTGGCCAGGGACACAGGAAAAACGTAATTCAAATGATGGATAATTAAGCGATATCTTCGATGTATTTGATGTTGGATATATGATGTCAAAGGTTTACTAGGAGAGAAAGAGGAAATGGACGACAAGGGCCCGTAGCTTCCTGGGTTCGAAGGGCCGCGGGTTCCGCCTCGGACATAGATGTGTGTTCGTGATGTCCTCGTATTCCCCCTACAGAAAACCCCAAACATAAAAATCACAGTGGTCGTTATATGACCTAGTATTTAAAAAAGAGACTTTAAAAAATATATAAAAAAACAACAACTCGATTGTCAAAGATAATTTCCATTTTGAATTCGGACTTTCAATAATCGTTGCCTAATAAAACCTAAGGACTTTATTTGCCTGGGCAAAATAGTATTATAAAACGGAAATTTATTTAATCAAAAATGAAATTTTCATATATTGTCAGCTAATTCGATTATTATTTATAACATAATATTCATCTCTCTCAGAGATTTCTAAATTGCAATGATATTCATTGTAGCCAATACATATTTTATTCACACTTTTTTATTTCGTTGGTAAAATAAACATATTTATTAAACTGAATACCACTGAATTTAATAATGTTCTTTCATTACAATATTTCTATAATTTTTTAAGCTGAGGAACAGTGACGGAAAATAAATTGGCCTAATATTGAGTTAAGACTCATTAAATATTTACTATATTTTACATTCTCGAATGCGCACACTACAGAAACAATGGTATCAAGTAAAAATAGGGGTTTTAGGGGTTTTGAAGGAAAATTCGACTTTTGAAATCACGAACTCCAAAAGAATATTTCCAAAAGACTCTGCGAACATGTATTTATTTTTAGACTCGTTGTAGGAAAAGGACCTGTGTACGCATGGTACCGCAAAAATTAAAACATTACTGACTTCTAAATCAATGTATTTTTTTTCAAAATTGATATTATACTAGAAGTTCATTGGGATTCTTAATCCAATGAGAATCCAATATTTCTAAAGGGGTTTATGTTACATTATGCTCATATTGCATTATTGAAACTTCTGAAAACGAACTCTTTCTTTTTACTTTACACTCTTCATTCGATACACTATACCTTATTACAAATACTGTAGTAAATGTCCCCTTTTATTAATATCTCTGGGATTTTTCAACGTTACAATTACTAATCTGTTTCAAATTTCTCATGAACTCTTTACTCTTCTTCTCGTATAACTAATTCTAAAAATGAAGTTATAAAAATTGTATAAATGTTTTCCAAATTTAGAAAATTGCTTTGCAGTGAAAGCATACAAATTTTTCCGGAACGCATAATCTAAATTTTCTATATATTGACTGCACTTTCTTCTTAAGGAGTAGAAAAGTTACGTAATGCTACGCGAAAAACGGCGAATTGTCTGCAGAAAAACGCATATTACACGGCCCTTGTGAGAAAAATGGATAAATCCACTCTAAATTTAGAAAATAATCTCCAAATCGTGGGTGTAGCCAGAATCCATGTTTTTGGGTGGTTGATAGCGAAAAATCGACTGACGGTAAAATGTCTGTCCGTCCGTCCCTGAACAACGCATGGCTAAACGTTCAGCCGATTTTCACCAAAATTGATACTCCCAATCGATCTGGCTGATGTCGTAGCGCCTTGAATTTGAAACCGATATTCAATTAGGGGAGGTACTTTACATGAAGCCCTGGGACATTTTTCAAATGTTCAAACAAATGGCTCCATAATTTTGTATTAATTTTATGGTTGGATAGTGGGAAGTGCATTTAAGAGAATAATGCAGGTCTCATGTTTGTTGAAAACTGATTTTTCGTAAGTATTCCTACAAGTAAAATATTGAAATTTGAGATTTTTCCCTTGACGAAACTTTTTCCTTAAAGATAAGATTTTTAAATAAGATTATGTGCAATTTTTCGAAACTTTTCCTGAAAATACGGGTGAGAAAGTACGCGCTGATTTAGCATCACTAGTATTCTTTAAAACTGTCCTACTTCTAGACATTAGGCTCTTCTCGAATAATTGCAAATCTCTTTCCAGTTTTATTATGACAATGTGGTACTGAAGTACACATGAGGAAAAGTAAAAATATTGTACTTTCTTTCTATAGAGAAAAGTTCGCATTCTATTAAAATATAATTATATTATATTAATATATTTAATATTCCCTATATTATACATTTTTATTATATTTAACTACTTTACTAAGGGCAACTGAAACACAAATCCTTTAGCCAAAATGGTTAACGTCATAGGTACGCTGTCAGCTTGCTAACGTTGTGAGTTCGAATCCAGAAGGTGATTTTTTTTCTTCTGTTACGGTGTGATTTCAGAAGTAATATGTCCAATATTTTGAAATTAATATTAATTTTTGAAAAGACTTAGGGGCCGTAAAAAGGGCCAGTTTTGTCGTCCATCAGTACGACGACCAGAAGCCTCGTTCTGTACTATTCTGACCGAGGCGCTGGTCGCCCTATTTTCGAGGAACTCTATATTTTTTTGAAAATTGAAAAAGTTAACTTTTCAAAACTACAAAATTGAAAATAGAGATCTTACGGGTTTGGGAAAACTCTTTCCCAATTCACGTAATAGTATAATATTGCGGAGCAGTGACATTAGAGAAGAAAGTATGTGCTGTTGTAGTACAACTATTTGTGGTTTCATTATAAGCATTATAATTTCTTTAAGAACAATCAATCAACTATTTGCAGATAATTAAAATATTGTTAGCATTATATCATTCAAGTTTAGGTTACAAGTTTTCATGAATAACGAATGCAAATTTGCCCGGAAATTCTCTTAGTTGTTTTAAATTTGGGTTTTTAAAAAATCAATAGTTACTTGCTTAATACTACGCGGTTCTGTATTTCAGACTGCTGTTTCACGACGGGGTTACAGTTCAGTCTTATCGCGTAATGTGGAGATCACCTTGAAGATATGGGAGGGGCAAATGCAGTTCGCAGGATAGAAGCTACTTCGCTTGCCTACACAAAAGACATTCGAATCGAAATATTTCTAACTAGAATCAACTATAGAATAGTATCGCGCTGATGATTCCAAAATTCTTATAAAGAATGAGTTTGTTTAACAAGAAGTAAATGTTGTATATCATAAGAACAATAAATTTCAAGATAGAATTCATCTCTACAACACCCTCATCGGTGCTGCAAGGTACCTCTGTGATAGCTCCGTGGATTAAACGCGTAGTAGATAGAGGAATGGACCCCAAAGATCAAATCCTGCCGTATATGTTTTTTTTTTACCTGATGCCTGAAACACTTAATCACTATCATCACGAGAGAGACATTCCAAAATTTTTGCAAGGAGGAACAAACTTGTTTTTGTAAACGATAATGTGATTATATTAAGATTGTGTGCTGGTATCTTGTATTCCAAGCAATGTGATGATACGAAATTTGGAAGAGATAGCTCAAATATTAACAGTGTCTCAATTACAATATCATTATCATATTTTTATGTAATCGTTAGAAATAATATGAAAAAGTCTGTACCAAGTTGTATAATCACTAGTAATTTACATATTTAAAGTTCTAGAGATAATCAGAATCCTTAAAAGTCTGTGGGTTTATTATAAATTTGCAATAAAGGTAATTTCTTCGTTTTTTATTAATTGAAAAAGGAATATGTCTTTTTACACGTTTAACAAAGTTCCTTAGAGACTATTACGAACTCATTAAAATTACCATTTTGTGTTTGTGCCTTTGTGATAAATGCTAACAGAACGCATCCCTTAATTGTTTGTAACAATTGATAATTTTATTTCTTTTATGGTCTTCTTAAAATTTTTAATGTAAATTTTCGGTAGGTGGAGCCACATTTCAAAATGTATTAACTCCAAAACATAATAAAGTACGATTTGACTGGTCATGTGAAAGAAATCAATATTTTTTATTATTCCATTTTTAAATAAACAATGTTTTGATACGGCTTATCTTTAGTGCGGGGTAGACTGAAGGACTAAGTGGTGAGCATTTAATCAGTCCCAATTTTACAAAGAAAAAAAGGGAAATTTTTAATTATTTAGTTATATCCAATGATTATTCGCCTTGCTTGTGTAGGTGATCCAATGCACAAATCACCTGTCATTTAGCCTCAATATAGGAAAAAACAAGGAGGTGCTAATTTCGGATCTCAAAATGTCTGGGATAATGTCATTCTTTTAAATCTAAATATTAAATTTATTATAAAATTCATAAATATGATAACGGAGTTAGATAAATAAATATATTATCATGTATTTTTAAAAAACATCAGTTGCCCTAATATTGCATTTTCCAGAAATTGTACTGCTTAGAGAATATGTTTAGAGAATATGATTTCTATTACGTCTTAAATGTTCCCTTCTGAGAAAATGGAGAAATTAAGAACAAATATTTCGTATTCGTAGATACATTAAGGCTTGCAGATTACTGAAAGACATAACTCTCTGTAGCTGAAATCGTTTGACACCGGGTTTTAAATCGGAGGTATTGAGGATTGAGTTCTGCGCGATGCCTTTTTTTCTTCTGTTCCGCGTTCTGTTTTACCTAAGTCTAAGAATTAAAAGATAAGAATGTTTAGCGGAAAATACTTTTATTTATTTATTGCTTACAAGATCCTTGCTGAACTTTTATTCTATATAATGTGTAATTAGTTTGATCCCGCTTTATTACAAATATTTATACAAATATTTATTTATATATAGTTATTTATATTACACAAATATTTATTTATATTTAGTTAGTAAGAATTTAACCTAACCTCGCTTGGAATTAAGATAGTGAACGTTTTGACATACATTTTGCATTCACTTCCAAAAACGTTTGTCACAACTCTGTCACTTTTTATGGGAAATGAAATATGAGGGAAATGTTTATCCCGTTCGTTAGTGGTATCCATATTGTGACCTGATAACCGTATTAATTGAGTACTAAAGATGTAATTCCCTTCGGAGAGGGAAACAAACCGGGATCGTTCGATTTACGACCAGTTGCTCTGACCACTGAGCCCGAAAAATGCGTTTTACAGTTTGGGGTTTTTGGGCTCGTGTATTTCCCACGCATTTTTATATTTGTCACCGCTGTCATATTACGTAAGTCAGTATGAGGAAGGTTTGGACATTTAAGTAATTGATATCAAAGTTGTGACTTTTACACAATGTCGTGCCTAGATTGTGACAAATTACTTGTTTTTTCTTGATTACATAAATACATTCATATTTTGCAATATGAATCATTTATGTAAAAAATAAACTCACCTTGAAATTGACAATCAGTAATGCAGAAAATTCTCAGTACTGTTTTTGTATCTCAACTTTGGAACTGCTGTAACACGTTTAGATGGATTTTGAACTATGATAATTCGTTATCTCAGCACAAAACAAAACTTGTACTTCCCCGTTTTTTCTTTCTCATACGCAGAATATACGAGTGCGTATATTCGTATGTGACGTATATACGTAGTATATTCGTGCGTATACGTAGTATCGAAAGTTATGCAATACAGCGGAAAATCGATTTCCGGGTTAAACTGTAATACACGTTTTGGAGTCGAAAAAGCGGTTTTATCAAACCGTCCGTCCATCCGTCTGTGATCTCTACTAGCGCCTAAACCACACGTACGATCCCTTTTCCCAATTGAAGAAACCCATGTTTCGCTGTAGCTTGAAATTTTGAAAATCTTTGAAATTTGGGGTACTTTACGAAGCCTTCGGGCATTTTCAAAATTTTCTCAAAAACGGCTCTAATTTTCTGGTAAGAATAGAGTAAAATACACTAGAAGGATGACATAGTTCCAATTTTCATGGGTTTAAATCTGAATTTTCGAAAATTTTAAAGTTTGAACATTTTGGTGCGTCATCCTACAACTACAAAAATTTAAAACAGATTTGTCTTTCAAATGAAATATGTTGTCCATAATTGGTTCTTGCATAACAATCATGTAGGCTTTTTTAAATGATGGCATTTTTCGTGCAAAAGTGGCAATATTTACAATTTTAAAGAATTGTTTGAAATGCAAAACTGCAATGAAACCGTTTTTCTTTTCTTACTATTAAAAAGTTTCAAAACCGATTTTGCGAAATCGTACTTTTTACTGTTTCTTTCGTTGCAAGCAACATTCCTGTCTTCAGCTAGCAAAACTCAACAAGTATCACTCGTCAACACATCCCAATATGTAAAAAATTGTATAAGTGACTGCGGGAGTGACGTCCGTTAGTTCAGGTGCTTGTTTGAAGAACTGGAAGACTCGAGTTCACGTCCTGGCCTTTCATGCAACTTTTTATTTTTGACTATGTGAGATTTTAATTAATACTTTTCCTTTTCAATAATTTAAGGTATGCATTTACGGTTGTCGTTTGAAGTTTTCAAAAAAGAATGAAGTGTTAATAGTGTAACATTTGTTATATATTAAGAAAAATTACCAATAACAGATAAAATAAGAGTTTATTTTTATATAAATGTAATAGATGAACAAAAGAAAAAATGCGTAATGATAGGTGATTTTTTTTGAAGTCAATAAATGTTTCTTAGATTCTAGTAATTACTTGCAGCAAATGAATTCCGAATGTCGGGCCTGTCGAAACTTGTCTCAGCCCAACGTTATCACGTCTAATAATCTCACCTTGGGCAGAGGCGATAAGGGTTGAGCGTCAGGCTAGAACCGAAGCGCAAAAATTACATAGTACTGAACTGAAACATTCTTAAGTAGAATTAACTATTTTATAGTGCCGCGTAGATTTCTTTGCTTTCTTATTGTCTCTTAGAGGTAATTTATTTAATATTTTAAATTGCAGAAGTGCGGAAAAGCAATGAGTTTGAAGACAAAAATTTTAAGATTGTTAATTGAGTAAGTTAACGGAAATGCTTACGTACGTCTGTGTTGGTAGCGCAATCGCTTAGGTGCGTGGCTTCCAATAGAGGAACGCGTTCAAATCCGACGATATCAGCGGTTTCTTCTTGACGAGCAATGAAAATAAATTCCTAATAACGATGTCGAGAATTTCTAAACATTCCTTTTCTTAAGAAGATACCATTACAAAACTGGGAAGAATTTGATGTACTTTCTATTACTGGTCGTTTACCAGATCATTCACTACTCCATATTTTCCTGTTCATAGGCCGTTTTTTTACATTGGTACGTTTTTTCCTTCCCAAACCCTAATACGAGTATTACGTCCTTTGTAATTAACTTTTTTATTTGTGTCTCACTGTTCTTTTGTCAAGTTTTCTAGCTGAAATTTTCTTTGCTTTAAAAATTAAGAAATGCTTACACTTCCTTTCTACCAAAAATATGAAGAACTAGAGGTGCTACAGAATGGGACAGACTTTCCCTGCAAATGTTTATAATTCCCTTTTTGTGGACTGGTTTTTAAAGGGTTCTTGCAGCTCACTAGGTTCTTGCGTTCTCTTTCCAGCTGACATCTATCGCCGCACAAAATACATTTTTGACATTTTCTCAACTTTTCGGTTCAAAAAAAGCTCTTTTCACAGGAATCTATTGAGTTTTGAAAAACTTCCTCTAAAGTCATTTTAAGCACTTCTACTCACAAGTTAAATAATCTATACAAATCTATTCAAATGCTCATATTAACAGCGTGAGATTTTTTCAAAAAATTACATTTGTGTAATTTTAAAAAAAAATAGAATAGAGCAATATCTCGTTTATGTATGGATAGGCTGCATTTGGCATTACCCAACCAAAAAAGTAAAGAAAAATTTGAGCTTTTGAGAAAATCTTGTTTATGTAAATTTTTAAAATTGCAAATATTCACCCATATTGTCGAAATCAACTAAAACTTTTAAAAAAAATTTCATGACCTTATTAAAAGATCTAATTATAAGCAACACATTTCATTTGAAGCAAAAAATTTTATCTTTAATTTTGTAGTTGTAGTAAGACGCCGCAAAATATTCAAATTTTACGATTTTTTAAAAAAATTTGGGTTAACCGTAACAATTGGACATATTCTACCTTTATAAGCGTATTTTACTATAGAGTAAACAGTCCTTACACTCCTATTTACAGAAAAAATTTGGAGCCGTTTTTGAAAAAAATTAAAATGTCCGGAAGGCTACAAATAGTCCCCCCAAAAATTAATAAATGTTTTTCAAAATCGCATAGCTTCAGCTCCCGGCGAAAACGACAGGGTTTCTTCAATTTGGAAAAATCGTATGCATGGTTTAGGCGCTAGAGTTGTATCAGACGGACAGACAGACATTTTGCTTCCAATTAGTTTTTTGGCATCACGGATCCACAAAACTGGAATTATGGCTACACCGCGAGTTAGAGGACTTTTTCTCTTAATTTAGCAACTTTTTTGATTCAGTTTTTCGTCACCAGGCGCGCAATGATTTTTCGCAGAAAATGCGCAGTTTTTCGAGCTTATATAACATTCTCTATACTACGTATATTACTCTGTATATACGTAAGTATACGAAATGTAATATGAAGTGTTTGTTAACATGCTCACGCAGATAAATTTTAAGGAATAAGTTTGAGTTGAAAAAATAATTCTTGGTTTTAAAACCATGTATTTATATAATAAATATTCGATTATTAGTTGAAGTAAATATGTTTATCATGCCCATTTGCCAAAATTATTAGTAGACTTCTAATATTTTATAAAACAAAAATTTTCGAAGAAAACTAAAAGACAATATACAAGACAATGGTGGAAACTGTGTTACGTATGAATCGAAATTAGAATTAAAAATGATGCAATAAACTCTCGGTTAAATGCTATGAAAATGAATTTTTGGAGACTCTGTTGTCAGTATACTGTTGATAGAATACTAAACGAAGAGATTAGACAGATAATAATGATTGAGAGACAAGTGATCGAAAATGAGAATCCAAAAAACTCCAATGGTATGCTGCAGAATGCATGCTGACAGAATACCAAATTATCTTTGGAGTAATCCTTCTGAAAGAAGAAAAACGAGGAAGGCCAGGAAATCTGTAAGGGACGTCATCGATTTGACAATGAAGGGGACAAGAATAGAGGAAGATGCCTGACGGAATAAAAACATTGGTGTGTAGATTGCGAAAAACGGTCATTAGAACTGTAAAATATCGCTTAAAAATTAATAATTACCTTAAACCCGAAGTGGAAGATACCGGATGAAGAAGCCTTGTTATTATGTGCTGGCACAAGTAAGCGGGGCAAGATCTGTTAAGATCTGTTAAGATCTTGCCGGAATACCAAACCAAAACCAAAGTTACGTTCTTATTTGAAAAGATTAAATGAAAACAAAGAAAATTTGATTATTTTCTAGAGGGGAGTCCTTAGATAACAAATATCAGATATTACTCTATTTGGTATTTATGATATTTGTAAACTTTGTCCATTTATCGGCATGATCGCTTTTTCAATGGGAACAACTATTCTTCCGAATTGACAGGTCGGAAAGTAAATATTGTATTTAGGTAAAAAAAAAGATGATTGAATTATGTTATCGAAAAATTGACGGGACTGAAGTGAAAAGAGAAAACTAGCACAAATAGTAAATTCACATTTCTTGTATGTTGCACCAATGAATAATGTCAATTCCACAATTAAAATCTATTTTCGATCCACCAATAACATATGTAGGGCTCTTTAACCTGAAATCTTTCCTTTTTGGCGATAACATAATTCACCGGAAAGTGTTCGGCAGTTTATCGACGAATGACAGAAAATGTAATTACAATAGCCAGTAGGACTTCTGATGCAGTATTCCAAAGGCAGATTTTTTTTAAAACTCCAGACATTTGTTCATCATTTCTCTCTCATGGTATGCAACATGTATTCTCGGGGTTTAAAGTTGAAATATCTAGTATCACTTTCGGGAAACCTAAGACTTAAGTAAAAAGGGAACGCAATGGTGACCCTGAAGATTTGGTTACGAACCAACAGCGATAGTGCAGATTTCTCCTTCTTCCGACCTTGCATTAAAGTGGTCGCCAAGTGTGCGACCAAATGCGAATGAATTATAAATTTGTGGTTATTTTGTTATTATTTAGATTTTCTTTGTAAAATCGTCTCTGCGTGAGATATACTGTATACGAACACAAACTATCAATCAATGGGCAGTACATTTTAAAACGTTACATTTAATATAGTAGCAATGCGTTTCAACAATAATAAATATTGTAGTTATAGTTTTAAATTCAACCTTAATTCATATTATAGTACCTTTAATTAAATTACTTTATAAATATTGATAACTTAAATGAAATTTTTCCCAAATAAAAAAATTAATTGCTTATTTTGTTTACAATATTTATTAACAATTCAATAAAAATTATAAATAGCAGTAATATTACTGAAGATGCGTTAGTGAACACATATCCCAAAAAATTGGCAATTTTGTATGAAATGTAAAAATGTATGAAAATGGGAAAATTATATTTTGCAACAATACTTTACAGAAGAGGATCCTATTCATTTTCTAACGATTATCGTGGGCATAGATTTCAAGTTTGACAAAATTTTGAAACATTATTACAATTACTTTTGAAATAATTTATGACAGGAGAATTCTAGTGATTCTTAATGGATTAGCAAAATCAGTGTTTGCATAGGTCTGCTTATCTAGAAAAGTGGGTGTAACATTCCGATGACGGGAAAAACTTTGTGTGCATTGCTCGTCTCTCGAAAATAAAAATATCGTAATGTAAAAATATACTTGTATAATAATATAAATATATTAATTTCATTGCGTTGGATTGGAAATCATATAATTTAATGTAAGTAATATATTGATATGAGTGTGTGTATTGTGTATGTGTGTGTGTGTACCCTTTTCAAACATTAAGATATTAAAATGTTATATAAGAGTCATATGTCGTTTTGATTCTCACGCAAAATCCTCAAAGACTAGGTATCACATATGATTTTTAATATTTGCGGGAAAGAACTCCATGTAAAAAGCAATCACCCTAACGTTAGATTGAAGAGGTAATTAATTTGATCCCAAAACAAAGATCAAAAATCATTCATTTGCTACAGCTGCACTTACCAATCATAATGTCTGCAGTAGAAAACTTTCATTGTGACTAAATGAACTTAAATACTTTAAGTTTATTTAGTATTTTTAAAATCAAAACTATTTTATTACAATATTAATGTCCGTGAACATATAGTATTTTTAATTGGGTCATCTGAGAAATTGATGATGAAGTATTTACAACTGAAAGCTGCTATCTCGGAGACGTGTTTGTAAACTGACTCTAAAACGTATTTCTTTAAGTTATTAATTTTTCTAATAAAATAACTAGGTTAGACAATCATACAATGCAAATTATTTGCATTTTATATTTAAAAATTACAATAATAAACGACGAAATGTAGACATGAGCTTAATAGTGTTGTCCAGGGTTATTTTTGCAAAAACCGTTTTATAACAGTTTTAAAATATTCTTACTGGGAAATTGCATGCCTTTATTTATGTAATTAAATGTATATACAAAAATTTATGTAAAACTGTTGGTTGATTTAATATTTATATTCAAATATTTACTATAATATAACTCGCCATCACCGCCATTTTGTAATGTTCCAGATGAATAGTCCGCCTCCCCGAAATGAAGCTAAAGCGGATTGGTCAGCCCCGATCCCGCAGGGGCAGGGTCGGAAAACTCTGGTAAAGTTCGGCTCAGGACATCGCCCATTTTTTGTGCAAGCGAGGGTACATTATTTTACTACACTTTGCCAGATGACATTAAACAATTTAATTCGATAGAAACGTTTAAATCCAAAGTGAAATCGTTTGTGCTGCATAACTGTTTCTATACAATTAGTGACTATACTGAGCATCAAAAGGAAAGTAACATTAATTTTAACAGTGATATTTAATGCATTATTTACATTTGCAGTGTATAATTATATATTGGAGTATTGGATTATATGTGGAGTATATAAACAACCAGTTACAAGTATTGAATCGCAGCTTCTCGGTCATGACTACCATCTCGATAGCGTTTTTCGTCCAGTTTCCTGATCCTTGGAGCAAATGCTGAGATGGCCCTTTGTTTTGCTTGTGACATAAATGTAACTGCATTATCTGTACGTCGTCTAAAATTCAGTGGGAAATATAGTTATTCAAATTATCGTTTCCATGCTGTCGCGGCAGGAAGTATTTATTCCGTGACGAAGAGCATGATGAGGATAAGAGTCCAAATTTATTGCTGATTTACCTGAAAATATATTTTATTAAATTGAGCGAATACTTTGCTAACAATCCTTGCAAAAAGCGCTTTTTTCTATATTCAAAATTCACGTAGTAAGTGCTTAAGGTAAAAAGAATGGTTTAAGGTAGGAATCACAGAATTTTGAAAACTTGTACTGAATTCACTTCTCCCCATAGCACTCCATACAAAGTTTTTAATTGTTTTTACGTAAAATAAATAAATAAATATTAATAATGAGCTAGACACGGACGAAAATTTTAAACAATTGTATTAAATAAATGAGAGTAAGGAATCGAGGATCTCATTATGGAATATTAAAACTTTACAAATATAATTTAACTTGAGGCAAATGACCAAGCAGAACAATTCAATTACAAAGGAGCAATAAAAAGAAAATAAAGTCTTCTGCGAAAA
The DNA here is from genome assembly GCA_964035755.1 of Teleogryllus oceanicus. Lineage (NCBI taxonomy): Eukaryota > Metazoa > Arthropoda > Insecta > Orthoptera > Gryllidae > Teleogryllus > Teleogryllus oceanicus. The sequence goes on from CAXIVR010000975.1 coordinate 40,851, forward strand.
GTCTCCGTTTTCCGGCGCACAATTATATAAATTTCTCTTCTTACGAAGTACCACTCGTAAGGGCGAGAATGTTAAAATGTTCATCACAAAGCAAGCACAAGCTGGAATGATGTACTTATTGCAATATAAAATAATTTGGGGAAAAAGTGGACGTAATATCCCGAAAACTCATTAAACTAAACTAGACGTCCTGCAACAGCACATAATTTCTCGTATCTACTTAATAATATCATAATGTACATTTCATCCTACTAACCGTTATTTCACATTTACTCCTCTATTAGGAACTAGTGATGCTTAATAATATAAACTTTCTCGCATTATTTGTAACGGCTAAGCAATATTATACATTACATTAATCTGCAAATTGTTTTAACTTGCTTATTCCTCGCGTGGGATTTGAACTCAAGTTCTTGAGTTAACTTCGAAAAAATTAAAGAGAATTGCTGAAGCCGTTTTTAAGAAAATAATTGTCTAAAATTGCCTTTACGTCACGCAAAATTACACGAAACTACTAATATTGTCTAAAATCATACATCTTATGTCATCTAATTAAAAGCCCTCTCTTGAAAAACATATTTCATTAAGAAAAATCTCTATCGTCAATACTGTAGCTAGACTCCGACAATTTTTTTTCTTTTTCGATTTTAAAAATCTGGGAACGTTTAATTATAATGAAACCTGTGCTGATATTTAAGCGTCCTTTACGCTATCAGAGGCCGAAGCTTAGTCAACAATTTGAGTTTTGAGAGAATTTGAGAATGTTTTTGAGGTTTCATTTAAAGTACTCCCAAAATCAAAATATCCATTTCCAATTCGCAAGGCCTGAGTTAGTTCAGATCGATCAGCAAAAATCAATTTTGTAGAAAATCATCTGAACGGATCAGGCGCTAGCTGACAGGCAGATGGACGGACAGACGAATAGACACATACGCCCGCTTTTTCCCGTCAATCGATTTTTCTGTATCAAGGACCCACAAAATATGGATTCTGACTACACTTGTTAGAGAGTTATGTACTGCATATAGGAACAAGATTTATCCCTGTTTCGTTATCTAAGGCTTCTAACTTCGTTACTAATATCAGTTTTCTGACGAAATTCGCCTTTTTCGCCAGCATTTTATTTTCTCTTATTACGTAAACGTGTAGGACGCGAAAGTGAAAATGAATTAGTTGTAAAGTCGTTTGGAGGCAAGGAACGTAATTCAAGCCGTCAAATTGTTTTAATAGACATTGAATCATAGGCGGGCCTTTATTATAAATGTGTATAATGGTGTATCAAAACTTCTTTAGCAAATTCTTTAAAACTAAAAGAACACAAGAAGTAGCATTTGTAGTAGCTTGGGATTTTTACGGATTTTTAAGGATTCGGTATGTCTAGTATTTTGCTAACTGTCAATGAGGGCGAGGTGCAAACATTCATTGAAGTGTAAGCGATTTGGTCAGAGATCGATAATGGTACTCCTGACACTTTCATTTACAAGGGTGTTACTCAAAGAGATGCCCAGATGTTTTACACTGCCTGGAATCTCTCTCTCTCTCTCTCTCTCTCTCTCTCTCTCTCTATATATATATATATATATATATATATATATATATATATATATATATATATATATATATTGAAACACCGCGTTTCTGCCTAAAGAAACGGTGATACAACAAGTAAGCACGCGCAAAACGGTTGCCAGAGGGCGCCGCTAGCCACAAGAAACAGTTACGGGCGGCGAAGTGTTGTCGGTTGGCCGAAGGCATGAGAAAGACGCCGCGAGGCTTCGGTACGGCCGGTCGCCTGTAAGGAAGGAAGTACCTGGGGCTGCTCCGCGTTCGAACAAGGTAGAATAGTGTCGCTGAACGAATGAACGCTGTCCAAAAGTGATTGACGGACGAGTTGTGCTAGACATAACCATCATTAGTAGCTCGGAGGTAGTGCCAGAGTAACAGCTATTATCCGGGGTAGTACTGATCGAGAGAACTTGTGCAGAGGAGTACGCCACGAGACTAGTAGCCTGGTGAAATGGTGAGACACGTGTTAGCCAACTGTACTTGAATAATTGATGGCGTTTGTCAGCTCGCGGAAGGTCACATCGAGTAGATCTGGGTGAACTGGAAAGGAGTTCAACGGGGAGGCGCAGAGGCACCGTGGGAAGATTACGCTGGAGAAAGTGCTTCGAAACGCAACGCATCGCATCAGCTGGCCCCAGTGGAGTGGGCATAGGCAACACAGCGAAGGAGTACGAGACAACCCGAGAGTCCCGAAGCCGCCGACGCTCGAGGGGGAGTATTAAACGGTAAATATTTCCTCGATCGATGTAAGATCGAAAGAACTAACAGTGATTCTGGGTGAGGTAAAGAAAAGGATAAAGACACTACAGATATTTGTAATCATAGTGATTTGTGTAGAATAATAAATAATTCATGTTTGTTTTGTTCTACGGAACAGTGGTGTCTGATTAATAACCCTGAGCCCATTCACGAAAAAGAACACCTGTCCCTTAAAATAAATTTACTGCGAACAAGCTGGCTTACCGGTTCGATCTCAATATATATATATATATATATATATATATATATATATATATATATATATATATATATATAAGAAAGTCGTGTTAGTTACAGTATTTATAACTCAAGAACGGCTGCACCGATTTGGCTGAAAATTGGTGAGCAGGAAGCTTAGATCCAGGAGACAGACATAGGATACTGTTTATCCCGTTCGACAGCGTTCCTGTGTGAGAACGCACGTTTTTGCACGTTTTCGCGTGATTTCGCATGTTAGCGGTCATTGTTGCCTGTTGTAACCCATTGTTGTAACGCCGCACTGATAACAGAAGGCGATAATGATAGCCGCCTTTCGTTCGCCGTTATATCTATATATAGTCGGTTAGTTACACTATTATATAACTCAAGAACGGCTGTACCGATTTGGTGAGCAGGAAGCTTAGAGCAAGGAGACGGATATAGGATACTGTTTATCCCGTTCGACAGCGTTCCTGTGTGAGAACGCACGTTTTTGCACGTTTTCGCACGTTTTCGCGTGATTTCGCACGTTTTCGCGACTTTTCGCCTAAGTTTCATGCAGAAGCGTTCTCCAGCGGAGAACAAGTGCCATCAGCAAAGATACAAATGAAGCTAATAAAAGCGTGTTAAAAGTTAAGTGAACTATAATTAACAATGCCGCGACAAGACCATCGAATCTTTCCTGACAAAGCCGTAATGCAAGAAGGATACGAAACATTGCTAATGAAAGGACTGAAGAAGAACAAGAAATTGCACGAATAGCTCAATAGCTTTTGTAAATATGACTCAAAATTACGCATTTTCAGAAACGCTCAACCGCCATTTTTTCCAAAATGAATCCAAATTTTTTGTTTAAACTTTTCCAGCGAATGGTGCTAATTACACTGTTGAATATGACGTAAAGTTCATTTTGTTGTATTCTTTTTTTTTCAAAATTACACAAATGTAATTTTTTGAAATATCTTTAACGCCGTTAATATGCACATTTGAATAGATTTGTATACATTATTTAACTTGTGAGTAGAAGTACTTCAAATGACTGTAGAGGAAGTTTTTCGAAAACTCAATAGATTCCTGTGAAAAAGAGCTATTTGGAATCGAAAAGATGAGAAAATGTCAAAAAATGTATTTTGTGCGGCGATAGATGTCAGCTGGCAAGAGAACGGAGCAAAACCTTAAAACCACTCCACACAAAGAAAATTATAAACATTTGCTACGAGTAAGTCTATCCCATTCTGTAGCACCTCTATATCTTCATATTTTGGTAGTAGCGAAGTGTAAGCTTTAAACAAGGAAAACATTTCAGCTAGAGAACTTGACAAAAGAGCAGAGAGACGCAAATAAATAACATTAATTACAAAGGACATACTCGTATTAGGGATTGGGAAGGAAACGAACGCACTAATGCAAAAACCAAAAACGGTCAATGAAGAGGAAAATATGAAGAAGTGAATGATCTGGTAAACGACCAGTAATCGAAAGTACGTCAAATTCTTTCCGAAGTTTTGTAATGGTATCTTCTTGCAAAGAAAAGGAATGTTTAGAACATTCTCGACATCGTTATTAGGAATTGATTTTCATTGCTCGTCAAGTAAAAAATCCCTGATATCATACCGGATTCGAACACGCGTTCCTCGATAGTGAAGCAACGCACTGCTGATTGCGCTACGAACGCAGACGTACGTACGCATTTCCGTGAACTTACTCTTAATCTTACGAATTTTGTCTTCAAACTCCTTGCTTTTCCGCACTTCTGCAGGCAGAAACGTCTGCTTTAAATATACTTTATTGACTGGAATCATCGTTTTTCTTCTTATAATCTATAGTTTTATTTATTTTCTGCTGCTGAGCGGTTTGTAAATTATAATAGCGCATGCTATTCTGTGCTGTTACAGTATCGTGCGACGAAATTCGTTACAATCGTTCCAAAGTTATGTTGATTGGATATATTTGTTGTTTCTGGGTGCGTCAATTGCCGTAGTCATTAGACTGTGTGTAGTGAATTTTGTACTGGAGCAGCGGGTGATGTTCCTCCTTCTCTCCGACGATTTTCATTTGGGTTGCGGGGTTTTCCGCAGTAGGTATCTCTTTCAGTGAAGCATCCCCCAAATAAATTACCTCTAAGAGACAATAAGAAAGCAAAGAAATCTACGCAGCACTATAAAATAGTTAATTCTACTTAAGAATGTTTCAGTTCAGTACTATGTAATTTTTGCTAGCAGGCGCTTCGGTTCTAGCCTGACGCTCAACCCTTATCGCCTCTGTCCAAGGTGAGATTATTAGACGTGTAACGTTGGGCTAAAAGACAAGTTTCGACACGGTCCGACATTCAGAATTCATTTGCTGCAAGTAATTACTAGAATCTAAGAACATTTATTGACTTCAAGGAAAATCAATATTATTACGCAGTTATTATTTTTGTTCATCTACTCACATTTAAATAAAAACAAGCTCTTAGTTTCTCGTGTTATTGGTAATATTAATATATAAATGTTACACTATTACCACTTCTTTAGTTTTTGTAAACTCTCAAACGACAACCGACAAATTATTGAAAAGGAAAAGTATTAATTAAAACCTCACACATTGTCAAAAATAAAAAATTGATGAACAGGCCAGGACCTGAACTCGAGGTCTTCCAGCTCTTCAAGCAAGCAAGCACCGTAGCACCTTAACCACATGACGACACTCCCCGCAGTCACTTATACAATGTTTTACATATTAGGATGTGTTGACGAGGGATACTTGTTGAGTTTTGCTTGCTGAAGACAGGAATGTTCCTTAAAACGAAAGAATCAGTAAAAGATACGATTTCGCAAAATCGGTTTCGAAACGTTTTAATAGTAAGAAAAGATAAACGGTTTCATTGCAGTTTTGCATTTCAAACCATTCTTTAAAATTGTAAATATTGCTCACTCTTTTGCACAAAAAATGCCAACATTTCAAAAAAGCCTACATGACTGTTATGCAAGACCGAATTATGGACAATAAATTTCATTTGAAAGAAAAATCTGCTTTCAATTTTGTAGTTGTGGGAAGAGCCCAAAAGTTCAAACTTGCAATTTTCGAAATCCAAAGTCAACTGTAAAAATTGACACATTATCTTTCTAAGTGTATTTTACTCTATTCTTACAAGAAAAATATGAGCCGTTTTTGAGAAAATTTTGAAAAGGATCGTACGTGTGTTTAGGCGTTAGTAGTGATCACAGACGGATGGACGGACGGTTTGATAAAACCACTTTTCGACTCCAAAACGTGTATTACCGTTTAATCGCGAAATCGATTTTCCGCTGTATTACATAACTTTCTATATACGTATACTTCTCTATACTACGTATATACGTCACATACAGAATATACTACGTATATTCGTGCGTATCCGAGAAAGTAAAAACGAGGAGTACAAGTTTTGTTTTGTGCTGAGATGTCGAATTAACATGGTTCAAAATCCATCTGAAGTTATTACAGCTGTTCCAAAAAGTGAGATACAAAAAAACAGTACTGAGAATTTTGTGTATTACTGAGTGTCATTTCAAGGTGAGTTTATTTTTTATAAATGATTCATTCACAAAATATGAATGTATTTATCTAATCAAGAAAAATCGAGTAATTTGTCACAATCTGGGAACAACATTGTGTGAAGGTCACAACTTTGATATTAATTACTTAAAGGTTCAAACCTTCCCTCATATTTGACTTACGTAAATGATGACAGTGGTGACAAATATCAAATGCGTGGGGAATACACGAGCCCAAGAACCCAACTGTAAAACGCATTTTCTCGGAAGCTCAGTGGTCAGAGCAACTGGTCGTAAATCGAACGATGCGGGTTTGATTCCGAAGGGAATTACATCTTTAGTACTCCCGTTAGTTTGAGTCCGAAGGAATTACATCTTTAGTACTCAATTAATACGATTATCAGGTCACATATGGATATCACTAACAGACGGACAAACATTCTCATATTTCACTTCCCATAAACAGTGACATAGTGGTGACAAACTTTTGGAAGTGAATGCAAAATATGTGTCAAAAAGTTTCACTATCTTAATTGCAAGCGAGGTTAGGATAAATTCTTATTAACTAAATACACATTTATACAATAAATATTTGTAATATAACGGGATAAAACTCCTGCGAACTAATTACACATTATATAGAATAAAAGTTCAGCAAAGATCTTATAACAATAAACAAATACAAGTATTTTCCGCTAAACATTCTTATCTTTAATTCTCAGACTTGGTTAAAACAGAACGCAGAACAGAAGAAAAAAAGGCATCGCGCAGAACTCGATCCTCCGTACCTCCGATCTAAAACCTGATGTTAAACGATTCCAGCTACAAAGAGAGTTATTGATTTTTCAGTAATCTGCAAGCCTTAATGTATCTATGAATACGAAATCATTTTTTCTGTAATTTCTCCATTTTCTCTGAGAGTAACATTTAAGACGATTACATTATAAGCATTATAATTTCAATTATTAAATCATATTCATATTGGTTCTCAACAGTACAATTTTAGAAAATGCAAATTGGGGCATCTGATGTTTTAACAATACACGATAATATATTTATTTATCAAACTCTGTTATCTTATTTATGAATATAATCATAAGTTCAAATTTAGATTTCAAAGACAGACTTTATCCCGGGAAAATTTGAGATCCAAATTCACCCCCTTTGTTTTTCCTGATTGAGACTAAATGATAGGTGATTTAAGCATTGGATCACCTACAAACAAGGGCGAATAATCTTTGGGATATAACTTAATTAAAATTCATTATTTTTATGTGAAAATTGGGACTGAATGAATGCTCACCACTTAGTCTCAGTCTATTACTAAAGATATGCCATATAAAAACATTGTTTCTTTAAAAATAAAGATAATAATAAAAATTTGATTTCTTTCACATGACACGTCAAATCGTACATTATGTTTTGAGTTAATATATTTTGTTTAATGTTGCTCCACCTCCCAAAAGATTTACATTAAACATTTTAAGAAGACCAAAAAAGAAATAAATTATCAATTGTTACAAACAATTAGGGATGCGTTCTGTTAGCATTTATCACAAAGGCACAACACAAAATGGTAATTTTAATGAACGTAATACCCTCAAAGGAACTTTGTTAAACGTGTAAAAAGACATATTCCTTTCTCAATTGTTAAAAAATACCTTTATTACAAAATTTTATAAAAAAACAGATACTTAAAGTTTTAAGGATTCTGTTTATCTCTAGAACTGTTAAATAGGTAAATTACTAGTGATTATACAACTTGGTACAGACTTTTCATATTATTCCTAACGATTACAAAAAATATGATAATGATATTGCAATTGAGACACTGTTAATATTTTAGCTACCTCTTCCAAATTTCGTTTCGTCACATTTGCTTGGAATACAAGATACGATCACACAATCTTAATATAATCACATTAGCATTTAAAAAACAAGTTTGTTCCTCCTTGAAAGAATGTTGGAATGTCTCTCTCGTGATGACAGTGATGTTTCCATGCATCAGGTAAAAACCATTCGGCAGGTTTTGATCTGGCGTCCATTCCTCTATCTACTACGCGTTTAATCACGTAGCTATCACAGAGTACCTTACAGCACCGATGAGGGTATTGGAATGAATTCTATGTTGAAATTTATTGTTCTTATGACATACTACATTTTCCCCAGGTTACAGAAACTCACATTCTTGATAAGAATGCAGAATCATCAGCGCGATTCTATTCTATAGTTGATTCTAGTTAGAAATACTTCGATTCGAATGCCATTGTGTTGGGTTTTGCGAAGTAGCTTCCTATCCTGCGAAGTGCTTATATTGCCCCCCCCATCTTCAAGGTAATCTCCACATTACGCGATAAGACTGCATTTAACTCGTCGTGAAACACCAGTCTGAAATACAGAACCGGTAGTATTAACCAAGTAATTTGTGATTTTAAAACCAATTAAAACAACTAAGAAATTGCGTCAAATTTGCATTCATTATTCATGAAACCTGTAACCAAATTATATAATGCTCAATACTTTAATTCCTGCAAATAGTTGATTGATTGCTTCAAAGAAATTATAATGCTTATAATGTAAACAACGGAGTAGTTGTACTCATGACATACTTTCTTCTCTAATTTGTCACTACTCCCAATTTATAATATTACATGAATTGGGAAAAGAGTTTTCAACCAGTAAGATCTCTATTTTCAATTTTGTAGTTTTGAAAAGTTAATTTTTTTCAATTTTAAAAAATATAGAGAGTTCGTCGAAAATAGGGACCACCAGCGCCTCGGTCAGAGGCTTCTGGTCGTCGTACTGGACGACAAAACTTGGCCCCTTTTAGGCCCTAAGTCTTTTAAAAAATTTAAATATTAATTAAAAAAATTTTGGGACACATTACTACTGAAATACACCATAACAGAAAAAATCACCTTCTGATTCGAACTCACAACGTTAGCAAGCGACAGGGTACCTATGACGTTAACCATTCGGCTAAAGTGGTTTCTGTGTCAGTTGTCACTTAAAAAAGTAGTTAAATATAGTAAAACCTATGAAAAAATGGAACATAATCGTTTCAATATTTTTTTTCGTTTTCAGAGGTCGACCCTTTTTTAAGTTTAAATATATTGTAATATATAATATAATATAAAAATGTATAATATAGGAATAATATAATATAATTATATTTTAATAGAATAAACTTTTTTTATAGAAAGAAAGTACAATATTTTTACTTTTCCTCTTGCGTACTTCAGTACCACATTGTCATAATAAAACTGGAAAGGGGACTTGCAATTATTCGAGAAGAGCCTAATGTCTAGAAGTTGGACAGTTTTAACGAATACTACTGATGCTAAAACAGCGCGTACTTTCTCACCTAGTTTCACTGAAACTTATGCGGAAAATACTAAAATTTTCGAAAATTGCACATGATCTTATTAAAATCTTATCTTTAAGGAATAGAATTCATAAAGGGGAAAAATCTCAAATTTCAATATTTTACTTGTAGGAAGACTTCAAAAAATCCGTTTTCAACGAACATGAGACCTCACTATTCTTTTAAACGCATTCCCCTACCCAAACAATAAAATGTAAAAAAAAATTATGGAGCCATTTGTTTGAACATTTGAAGAATGTCACAGGGACTTCATGTAAAGTACCCCCCACACTAATTGAATATCGGTTTCAAATTTGGGGGGCTACGACATCAGCCAGATCGATTGGGGAGTATCAATTTTGGTGAAAATCGGCTGAACGGTTTAGCTGCTAGCGTTGTTCAGGGACGACGGAGACTTTTTGCCGTCAGTCGATTTTCACTACAACCCCCCAAAACATGGGTTCTGGCTACACCACGATTTGGAGGATGTTTTTTCTAAATTTAGAATGGATTAATCCATTTTTCGCCACAAGGACCTTGTAATATGCGTTTTCTGCAGAAAATTTGCCGTTTTTTCGCGCAGATTACGGAACTTTCTCTACTCCTTAGAGAAAGTGCAATTGATCAATATATGAAAAATTTAGATTAGGGTTCACGGAAAATTTTTTGCTTTACTGCAAAGCAATTTTCCAAAATTTTGGAAAACATTTATACAATTTTTATAACTTCATTTGTCGAATTAGTTATACCGAGAAGAAGAGTCAAAAGTTCATGAGAAATTTGAAACATATTAGTAATTGTAATGTTGAAAATCCCAGAGATATTAATAAAAAGTGACATTTACTACGTATTTGTAATAACGGTATAGTGTATTTTGAAAAGAAGAGTGTAAAGTAAAAAAGAAAGAGTTCGTTTTCAGAAAGTTTCAATGCAATATGAGAATAATGTAACATACCTTCCAGAAATATTAAATTCTCATTGAATTCAGAATCCCAATCAACTTGCTAGTATAATATCAATTTTGAAAAAGAATACATAGATTTAGAAGTCAGTAATGTTTTAATTTTTGCGGTACCATGCGTAAAAGGTCCTTTTTCCACAATCAGTCTAAAAATAAATACATGTTCGCTGAGTCTTTTTGGAAAAATACTTTTTGGAGTTCAGGATTTCAAAAGCCGAATTTTCCTTCAAAACCCCTAAATACCATTTTTAATTGATATCGTTGTTTCTGTAGTATGTTGCGCATTCGAGAATGTAAAATACAGTAAAATATTTAATGAAGTTCAATATAAGGCCAATTATTTTCCGTCACTGTTCCTCGGCTTAAAAAGTATGGAAATATTGTAATGAAAGAACATTCATAAATTCAGTGGTATCTAGTTTAAAATAAATATGTTCATTTCACCAACGAAATAGAGAAAATGTGAATAAAATAGATTGGCTACAATGAATATCATTGCAATATTGTGAAATCTCAGAGAGTTGAAATATTAAGTTATAAATAATAATCAAATTAGCTGACAATATATGAAAATTTAATTTTGGATTAAATAAAATTTCCGTTTTATAATACTATTTTGCCTAGGAAATAAAGTCCTTAGACAACGATTATTGAAAGTCCGAACTCAAATAGGTGAAATTTTCTTTGAAATTGGAAGTTGTTGTTTTTTGTATATTTTTAATGTCTCTTTTTAACTACTAGGTAATATAACGACCACTGTGATTTTTTATCTTTGGGGTTTTCTGTAGGGAGAATACGTAAGGACATCACGAACACACCCATCTATGACTGAGGCGGAACCCGCGGCCCTTCGAACCCAGGCAGCTACGGCCTTGTCGTCCATTTCGCCTTCGCTCCTTATAAACCTTTGACATCAAATATTCAACATCAAATACATCGAAAGATATAGCTTAATTCACCATCATTTGAATTACGTTTTTCCTGTGTCCCTGGCCACGTGGGGATAAGTGAAATGAAACCGCTGACTAGGTAGTAAAGTTGGCCTTGAGGAAGCAGAAAGACATCTTTATGGTAATATCTGCTCTTACTACCAAGATTTTTATCCCAAAGTTTCATTTTGAGTGCAAACAGTGTGGGAGAACTCTTTTCAAACTCAACAAGGATCATAAGACCCTTGTCGTGGTCATCCGTGGCTCTAAGCCGAGGCGAGAATTGTTATTCACCTTCGGATCTCACGCCACTTCTCGCACGGACATCTCGCGCAGTTCCCCCTATCCCCAGAAATGAAAAACAGACCTTACTGTAAAGCATGCTCCTGTGCACTGCAATAATGAAAGAGCCGAAGAAAGGATAGCTTGTCGATTATAGAGGGGATGCTGGCCTGTCCTCCGCAAACTTTTAAACTTTCTTAGAGAATATGGATTTTATAAATCGAATATGCGTGAAGTGGATGATTTTTTAAAATGCCTTTTATACATTAATTTTGCGTTGTTGATGTAACACTATCTTTGTCATTTATTTCATTTTAAAATTAGTCATTTTTTACTATGTTTTACTCTTTTAATCTTGTAATTAATGAAAAATTATTTTTATTTTTTAAATTAGAACAGAAGTAATTAAAAAATTTTTTAATTACTTCTGTTCTAATTTCAAAAAAATTAAGCGAATAATATTGCACTAAGTAATTGTCAAGATATTTGAGCATAATGAACAGTTCATTTACATTATTAAAGCAGGTATGAAGTTTCATTTCGTGTAAATAATAAAGACAGTAGTTTAGTTTTCAGATTTGAGGACTTGTGATCTCATTGAAACTCTTATGTTTTCCGTGCTGATCTAAAACCAAATGTATTTTCAGGTTCGATATGCATTCAAGTATTGTGATCTTATGAGCACAAAATATTTGTCATGCGTATATTTTACAATGGCTAAAATTATTTCACAATTAATCATTAGAAAAAAAAAGGACGGTGTGTTTCCGTGAATAAAAACCGTTTTTTCTTCAATATCGATAACCGTGTCAAAAGGGTTTTCCCGGGTGTTTGAATTGCGGAAAACTTCTTGAATCGAACTAAACACTCCAGAATCTGTTTTCTGAATATACAAAAACCCAACATAAATTGGAAATAATCGATTCGGGGACACTGTGTTCGCTTAAATATTTTAATTGGAAAATTGTTCTGGAATTGAAAATTTTTAACTAAATACTCAATCTCTTTGAGGTTTATTCAAACAAGTTTTTGTTTCTTTCTTAACAGCTCGTTTTGAGAAAATTACATTGATTCGTATCATTTTAAGGTTTTCAAATTTATTCTTTTTTACAATGTGGTTATTCAAAATATTTAGAAAATATTTAACTTAAAATATTTAACACAAATTAAAAAAAATTAAAATATGCTGTTTATATTATTAAACTGTTCATTAACGATATCAATTATTTCAATTTTGCTATTAATATCATTGGGAAGGATATAGACAATCTGCTCAGCAGTGTAACAGAAAAATAGCAACTTTTGAAAAATATATGAAGAATAAGGACAATTATGTTTTCGCAATATTTCTAAAGAGAGGTTCCCTAGTTCCTTTTCACGATTTTCACTTAAAATTGCATCAATATTACAAAAAAGTCTAAACAATAAACAATAGCAATTTTGCAATGATAATTTTCTTGGAACATTCGGCAGTGATTTTAATTGATTAACGAAATCACTGTTTGCATCACCTGCTCATATAGAAAAAATGGGCGATTACATTTTCATAATGCGTAAGAAAAAGTGTGTTTTTGCCTGCATTTCCTTAATAAAGGAGTAATAATGTCAAAATACAAATTTTTTAAATACGTGAACATGAATTTCAATTTGGTTGATAGGTAATGTCTATATTATGTAAATGCATTACATTGTGTGTATCCGAAAATGATTATGTAATCATTAGTGTTTTTGCTTTAGAACAATTAGCATTTTAAAATAGTTTGTAAAACAAAACTTTCAATAGTATTAATTTAATCTGACAAATTTCTCACAATATTAGATACCATAAATTAGAGTTAATTTTCATGGTAAAGAACTCGATAAAAATATCACAGCCCTTTCCGTGACCCGCCGCCCTTAGTTCGTCAGCGGGGGTTTAGGCCAACGTCCAGTGCAAAAGGGGGGTGATCCTCGCGCCAGCGCCACCAATCCGTTTCGTTTCCGTGCCCCCTCCTGTTACCTCCTCTTCTTCCTTTAACGCCTCCCCTCCTGTTACCCCCCGCTCACGTTAGCGAGGCAGCGTCACTGACCTCAGAAATTGCTCCCCCCTTTGAGATAACTAGGAAGAAAATCTTCGAAGGAGGAAGGGGACGTGTCTGAAACTTGGGGCAAAAACCAATAATAAGAGCGCTGGCCTAGACGCCAGGATTGGGCAAGTGTCCAACGATGGTTGCCAAGATGTGGAAAGCCCGATTTGGCCGCACAAGGCATCACCCATATTCTGTGCAAGGGGTATACAAATTATCAGCGTTGTAGCTGATAGGTGGTAGAGTATACATCTTTCAGATTAAGGAATGGAAAGTTGAGTTGAGGAGAGGATTTCATGGACTCTATGATACATTTAAGAATTAACGCTTCAAAGTATTGCGCAGAATGTCCAGTAATTTTCATCAAAACTCCTTCAATATTTCAAGTTTTGAAACACGTCTGTGACAGAGGAAAACATTAGAAGATCCTTGCCTGGAGTGTTGGTGTTGTGTTTCGAGTTCTTGGATCATAATCCGTGGTCTTTTGCGATCAAACCCGTTTTCTTCATTTATTCTTTTTTCATTAGTATTACGTAGACCGTACGTGAATTTTTTAAAGGGAGATTGGTGGAGGTCCGACGCCGCGGCGGTCCGAGTCAAGGCATCGAGATCGCGCATCAGAAATCCCAGCAGACAAGCGACCAGCGGAAATAGCATAATGACATTAACACAATTTTTAATTCCACACCAGAGTATTTATTTTTTTAAGAATCGTGGTGGTTCTGCGAAATGCTTAGAGTAAAGAGATTGAACCACATAAAAAGGTTGAGTTTACCACATCATAATGCAATTCATAACAACGCATCATTAAAACTTTTGAATTTTCAAAAATTAAATATATGTATTTTTGATCTTCCGCGTTGTGTTAGGTGAAAAGAGTTTTAAGGCATTAATGAAGTATTCTTGGATATAAGTTGAATATTATGCATTACGTAACATTTATGACAATAACAGAACATATGTTCTGTTGACCATCAATATATAACCATGATTAAGTTTCCAGTTCAATTTTTTGCATTCAGGTACTCTTTCCCTCAGATAAAGTGGCCGGCAAAATTCTATCTTCCACACCGCGCCGACAAACTTGGACACCCCTCGGCCTGGGGGAGGGCAGGGGGAGGGACGCGTTGACCAATCGCTAGCAGGTAGAACCACAGTTGTCTGTGATTGGTGCAACATCCCAAGGGATGGCAAGGACGTTGTCTCAGGGGAGGGGGCTAGTTTGTTTACGTACGAGGCGGAAATAATCCATACCGATGGAGACATTTGCTTGCACGTTCGCCAGGACGAAAAAATTTCAGCGGGTTTCCGTCAAGAATTAGTGCTACGCTTAGCTTATAAAACAAATTGTGGCCAATTTAATTACGCTAAATCCAGTCTTTTTATGGCGAGTATGAATATAATTTTTATATTGTTTTATATTCTCTTTAAATGCAGCAATTTGAAAGTCGATATATTTATCAAATAAAGAGGAAACTGATTATACACAAATTATTTTTGAATGTGCATTACGTCGAAAAAAGTGTTTCTGCTTATTTATTTATTTTACGTCAAAAAACAGTTAAAAACTGCGTATGCTTTTCTATCAAAGGGATGTTGAGCAATCGAATAGCTGTATTATTAATTTTTTCAAAGGCTACTTTTAAAACCGTGAGTTAGAAACTCTATGTTTCTCTTATTTACCCATTACCATTAACAAAAATAGGAAACATACTATCAGCTGTTTGTTTACTGTATTGAATTGGATAAATGGAATGTTAAATTTTTCAAAAAATAAATATTTATTTTGTGTGTTGAAAGATCAAAAAAGGGGAATCAAAATCACAATATTTACAAAGTAAAAATTTCTAAATGAACATAAAAAAATTTTAAAATTAAATTTTTTTAATTAATTTTTTTATTCAATAAGTCGGGATCATCTTTCAAAACTGTCAATTTGATGATTTATTGTATTATATTCAAATCAGTAAAAGCATTGTCTAAATCTACGCATTTTAATACATTTTTAAACAACTTTAAATATTTTAATATCATTTAAAACGTATTTTAGATTGGGAACGTTGCAATGAAACTTCAGATTCCCTACATGCTTGAAAATAAATACTTGTAAATTAAATTATTGTAGCGTGAAAAAATAGAACAAACTCACGTACTTGGTAAAACGAGTTGATACTTTTAAAAAGAAAGCAAAACAGATGTTATAAAATTAAAAAAATGTAAGTTTAGAAAATATAAAGTTAGCTTTTCCCCGGAAAATACATAGAAGAACAGGGTTTCAGTGATATGACCTTCCCAAACCAATTTTCAGTATCGTCAGAGTTCGAAGGTGATTTTTTGGGCCGCTACTCTCCATTCTACAAAATCTATCAAAACCTTAAATTTGCAAGTAGGGGTTTTTAAAAGTAGGGTTGGAATTTTAAAAGGAAACGGGCTATTCGGTATCTAATGTGCAATCTTGAAAACTATCCCTAAGAAATTTTTATAATTTAAAAAACTTTATATATAAAAAATTAAAAAACATTATAAACTACCCATAAGAAAATATCAAATAAACAATGTTGGTCACCACAACATTCCCTTTTACTATTTCATTGTTTCAATATCCCCAAAACCACAGAAAACCCATTTTTTTACAGGTTATTAAAAAACCCAATTTCAATAAAAAAACTTTATTCTAATTATTTTAAAACCTCAAATTTTCTACGATATTATTTTTTCATGTTTTCATCAAGAACTGAGTTTAAAAAACGTAAGAAAAAAAGTAATTGTGGTGATTGATGAAAATGATCAAATGGAAAAAAATTTTTTTCTTGCATCATATAATGCTATCTTGTTTCACAGACATGTTTTTCATAGGACACATTTAAACATCCAAACTAATGAAAATTTAAAATTAAAATTCAAAAAACGTTGATTCATCAGAAAGAATTATATTATTAAATATTTTTTTGATTCATGTGCCCCTGTGAAAACGTATAAACGTGATTCGTATGACCAGTTTTCAGAAAAATAAAAAACCCTCTAGACACATACACTAAACAAAATCTTGTCAAAAATTTACGACATGGTATCGTAAGATATCTTATTACAAACAAGGGGGAAAATTATCAAACACGACTCTTTTGACACTACATATTGTAAATAATGTTCCCTTTGAATATCATAGAAGTAGACCCTTTTTCAAAATTCATGAACTATAATTTTTTTTTAAATTTGACTTACCTCGAAAAATATGGACAGTACTTATGTTAACAGTTCCTACTACCATGGGTTTAATTAAGTATTTGGTACAAATTTTTATTTTTTGGGTTTTTAAAAACATGGATATGAGATCGGGGGAAGAAAATCGAAACTTTGAAAAAAGGGTTTTAGCAATTTTAATCTTACTTTGTCAATTTAACTCATGTATATTCTGAATGGTGAGCTGCAATAAAACGCAAATTTGGTTTGAAAATATGGTTTTACCAAATTTGCATTTGAATCATATGCCGACAAACATTTAAATGTTTATTATTAACAAAATTAATTTATAGTCCCGAAAAAACATTTCGAAAAAAAAAAAACAGTCGAACAGTGAAATTGGGGCTTTTTTATTTCTGGTTAATTTTTTTTTGATCAAATTTTTCAATTATTTTGTTTAAAAAAAACATTTAAATTTAAAGAATGTTTATATGCTTCACAACGCAAATAGTTGGCTAGAAAACAAATCCAAACCAACGTTTTAATCTTTTGCGGCTAGCCATTTGGAAAATCCCTGTAGTTTTTTGAAATTCAAAATTGTCTTAACCTTTTTTGAAATTGAAATTTCTCCCCAATATCCTTTTACAGGGCTTGATTTTTTTTGGTACGCGACGGAACGGGGGTTTTGGGTTTTTTGAAAAAAAATTAAATTTTATATAAATGACTATTTCATTATATTAATAATTAATTTGAGGCGCGTTTGGGCCTAAAATTTTAAAAAAAAAAGCATTGGATTAAGTATCATAATAACCTTAGACGACACTGTTCTCCAAACCCAAATTTTTAATTTTAAGAATCAAAGGAATGGATAAGTTTTCTCGCCTAAATAAAGTTTATCTTACTATACATACTAATTAGAAAGTGTTTTATGTTCAAAACAAATGGTTTAAAAGATGATTTTCACTATTTTTTAATTCAGCAATTTCAATACACATGTGAACCTGCAAAAAAAAAAAAAAAAAACATTCTGCACCAAAAATTTTTTTACCGCCGAGATTCGAAACCCCGGTTTTTAAAGTTAAATGAAAGGTTCCCCTGCCCCCCAGATACACGACAAGACTACCTCCTTTTCCCATGCGAAAGAAAGTGAACATTTGTATCTGCAGTTTAAAAAAAAAGTTTAATTTATTAATACAAGATCTATTTTTAAAAAAAAATTTCATTAAACAAAATCTCGCGTTCATAGTTTTTTGACGTATTAATAAGATCAGTCGGGGTTAATATTATCAGTAGAAAATTGGGGCTAATGTAATACACTTCGAGTTGTTACTTTTTATGTCCCAAAAATTTAAAAAGACAAATGATAGAAAATATTTCTTTATAATGACCATATACCTAGGACTAGAAGTTACAATATTTGGGAGAAAAAATCAAAACTAAAAAACCCAATTTTTTATCAAAAACTTTACCGCCGTGATATAAAACTTCGTTATTTTTAGACCTTAATTTTTGGGAAAAAAGGGTTTTCATTAAGAAAAAAATTTAAACTTTTTTTTTGCTTAAAATAATGCGTATGTGTGTGTTTGGTCGCTGCCGTACAGGTTGTACTTATCAGCATTTTTGATTTTAAACATGGTGCAAAAAAAACTTTTTATCTTCCATCCCCCCGATGAACTGGTATGGAAAATGGCGTATGGGAAGCGTGAATGGATGGGTGATGTTTTGGGCAAGAAGACGGTTAATTTATTAGGTCTAGGATTTAGGAGGGTTTTTTTGTTAAAGGGAGGGTATTGTGGGATGAGATAGGATCTTAATTAAGATGTAGGGGATCACAGGTTATTTTAATGCAGGTGGTTTTGGGCGGGGGAAAATGTCCGACGGGTTATTTCTTTAAAGGGGGTTTTTGATGGGTTATTTTATTGAGGGGCTGGTGCGTTGGTTGTTTTTTTAAGGTATTGGTAAAACTGTACTGTATGGAGATTGGAAAAAAAAAGGGGGATTTCTGGTTTTGGAACTCCCTCCTTTAGTAGAGAGGTATGTCATTTCAGAAGTTTTGAAAAGTGAATGTAAGTGATGGTTGTCCAGGTGCCTGGCCGTATGGTCTACGTAGGTATATTGTGGGAGAAGGTGGAGGTAGGGTGAATATGTCAAGCGGGTGGCGCTTCCTGTTGTGAGGGATGGTTCTGTTCATGATATGACGATGAGGTTCGACAAAAGCAGAGAAGGAAGGATTGTACATTGCTTCTAGCAGTCGTTTCCGTGCAGTTTCGTAGGTTTCTGTCGCAAGAGGTTTAATGTCGTGCTGGGTTTTGATGTCGAGGTAGCAGTCGTCAGGTGCGGGTCTGTAAGTCAGTCTGATTATTCTGTTTTCCAGTCTGGTCAGCAAGTTATAGTTTGATTGAAAAGTCGAGGCCCATGTTTCAGCGCCATATGTGGCTATTGGCTTGATGTGTATGTATATGTAAAGTTTGGTTTGTCTTTAACGTTCTTGTTTGTCATGATGGGCAGTAAGGCGTTGATTGTCCGTGTGCTTTTTAGGTCTTGTCCTTGATGTGTCGTGTCCACAGTAGTTTAGGTTGAATGTCAGTCAAGGTACCGTCACTTCTCGGTTCCATGTCCACGTCATTAATTTGAATGGGGCTTTTGTTGGATTTGCTCTTTTCCATTGAAATATGATCCCTTGACATTTGGATGCGTTGATTGTTATTTGGTTTTCTCTGGCCCAGACTGTGAGAAGGTTAGCGGCTTGTCGTAATTTCCATAATGCCATTTTAGTCGTGTGGTATATGCCAAGTCGTCTGCGTCATTTACATTGTGAGGTATTGGTATGTCATTAATGATGTTGAATAGGCTAGGAGACAGCACAGCGCCCTGAGGGACGCCGGATTGGATGGGATAGGAAGAGGAGTAGCATGAAAGGTATCTTACCGGAAGGAGCGGAGGGAGAGGTAATTTCTCAAAAAAGACTGAAAGAATTCTGGGATGTATGGTTTTATTTTGAGAAGGAGGATCTCGTGGTTGACTGAGTCAAACGCACTGCTAAAATCGGTAAACAAGGCAGGGACGTCGCATGGATATTGGAGGGATGTTGGAAACGTCTAGGGCAAGTCGTAGGGTCTGTAGTACCCTGACCTATTCTCTCTGAAACCAAACTGTGTTTTTCGTAATACGTTAGTCAAGTGGTGTCATTCGTCTGAGTAAAAGTCGTTCAAAATAGTTTGCTAGAAGTGGGTAACAAGAATGATTGGTCTGTAACTGCTGAGTTGTTTATGGTCTTTGTTTGGTTTTGGATCATGATGACGGTATGTTTCCAGATGGAGGGAGTAGTGAGATAGGCGTATGCATGAGTTGAAAATGACAGTCAAATAGTGAGTCGCATTATGGGTCAGATGTTTTAGTGCCGCCGTCTGAACTCCACCGGCCTGCAGCTTTTGTCGGGTCAGAAGTCGAATTTCGTCTCGTATTTCGTTAAAATAATGCAATAATATTAATCGTGTCATGATATATATATATATATATATATATATATATATATATATATATATATATATACAGCCTCAAATTTGTGGGGCTAATATGATTCATCTAAGCGGCTAATGTGATACGGGTGTCGGGGCTATTTGATACGCTAAAAATTAACACGCAGACAACTGGAAGGATTTTTTTATGTTTAATATTACATCGAACGCGCTAAAATTTCGATTTGATGTTGATAAACTATCCAAGTATTTATCTGAGAAGGAAAGAGCAGGCGACAATTTATAAAGATTTCCTCGTTCTCCTCCCTACCCATGGTGATTCACAGTAGAAGCCCGCCAATCAGGGGCTTCTACTATGTCAAGTCAATTACTGATTTTCACTCGAATCACGGAAGCAGGCCTACAATAGAAGCTAACACCATCCCTCAACTCTAGATATCAACTGTTCTCCTCCAGTACTTTTGAGATAATATTGTTGAAAAACAAAACAAAAAAAACAGTAGCCATACAAAGAACAAAGAAGCGGTTAGACCCAATAGCAGCAATCATTACTAGTGAAGAGTGGATCACTACTAGAAAAGAGTGGAGTGTTTTATTTATTTATTTATTTATTTTACGTCAAAAAAAACAGTTAAAAACTGCGTATGACGTGCTATGGGGAAAGTGGAATTGTGTGACATTTTCAAAATTCTGTGATCCTACACTAAGTCATATACTACTTAAAATTTGAATTTTGAAGGAGAAAAAACTCCCATGTAGTAAAATCTATTTTCAAGGATAAATAAGCAATAAATTTTGAATTTTGAAAGGAAAAAAAAAACAAAAAAACTCCCATGTAATAAAATCTATTTTCAAGGATAAATAAGCAATAAATTTTGAATTTTGAAAGGGAGAAAAACAACAAAACTCCCATGTAATAAACTCTATTTTCAAGAATAAATAAGCAATAAATTTTGGCTCTTATTACTTCCTGCCGCGACAACATGGAAACGATAATTTGAAGAATTGTGTTTCCAACTGAATTCTAGAAGACGTGCACAGAAAATGAAGTTACATTTATGTCCAGAAGCAAAACAAGGCCATCTCAGCATTTGCTCAATGGATAGGGAAACTGGACGAAAAACCTGATCGAGATGGGGGTCATTGACCCGGAAGCTGTAGTACAATAGTTGTTACAGAGTTGTTTATACTCATTTATACAGTCCAAATGGTAAATAATGCATTATGTATCAGAGTTAAAATTAATGTTACTTTTCTTGTGATGCTCGTATAGTCTCTAATTGTACAGAAACAGTTATGCAACAGAAAAGATTTCACTGGGATTTAAACTTTTCATTGAATTTAATCGTTTAATGTCATCTGGAAAAAGTGTTGTAAAATAATGTACATGTATTGTATGTGAATTTTTTGTAATGAGCTGTTGATACTGTCACCTGGTGAATATGATTTCTACGTCGAGTGTTATAAATAGACTGGTATTTTCTGAAAATATATTCCTGCCCTTGAGCAAGTCTTTTTACAAAACCACTGATTCGTAAAAAAAGACACGGTAATGGTAGAATTCTAGATTAATGAAGAGAGGTTTCATGAATCACGGGGTTTGGGGTTTTGGGTTATTATTCGTACAATTCGTTTTGTAATCTAAAAGCCCGGGAGCTATAAGAGTTTTTCCCCCAGAATATTATGCCATATCTCAGGCGGAATGAAATTCTGAAGTATACACAATGAGCAGTATGAAGGCTGACTAAATTTGCAAGAATTTGAAGCGTAGCATAATGAACTTAATTTTGTGTTCAATTCATTTAAATGGACGTTCCATTTAAGATTTGACTGAATTGAGAGACCTAAAAATTTTGTTGCCTTAACATCAGTCAATGGTACCGTTCATTTCAATGGAGCACAGAATTTGAAATGGAAAACTGCATTAAAACCGTTTTCTTTTCGTTTACTATTAATTTGTTATTTCGGAAACCAATTTGAAACATCTGATATTGACTATTTACTTTTTTTATTGCAAAGGATGTTCGTATCATCCGCAAAGAGAACTGTTTTTCCGTTTCGAATCGTCGAGGCATATCGTTTACGTAAAGTAGGAAAAAGTATGGGCCCAAAATCGATCCTTGAGGAACTCCCCGTGCAACGGGGAAAAAGTCGGAAAGGTGCGAGTAATGTTCCATCATTCCAGTAAGGTATTTCAATTCTCTGAGATCGTTGTTTAAGGTATGAACATAACCAATCTAGAGCAATACCACGAATTCCATATGAAGGTAATTTGGAAAGTAAAATGTCATGATCAATGACGTCAAAAGCTTTTGAGAGATCTAAAATAATCCAATAGGTGCCTCGTTTTGATCCGATAAGTAGGCGACTTTAAAAAAATGTAGCTGTTTCCGTTGATTTTGATTTTCTAAATCCATGTTGGCAATCTGAAAGCGCTCGTGTTTTCCATTCGTACGTAAAAAGTCTTTTAATATTTTGAAAAACTGATAGAAGAGAAATGGGCCGATAATTTTGAATTTCATTTTGTTGCCTTTTTTGAAAAGCGGCTTAATTTAGCTGTTTTGAAAATATCGGGAAACGTTCCGTGCATAAAGATGCATTAAATATGTGAGTTAACGGGTGTATAATGGCATACGCACAAGTCTTTAACAAAGAATCCGGGAATTGATCTAAACCGGACGAATATTTATTTTTAGTTTACCGATTATTTTGAGAATTTCATAGGAAGAAGTTTCGGAAACGAACATTGTGTCTAAAATTTTGGGTGAACTGTCTGTTTTGAATTTTGTGCCTGAAGACCCTTAGTGAGATCAGCAGCAATTCTCGAAAAGTATTAGGGTTTAAAAAGACTCGCCACTGTTGCCGGATCGTTCACATTTATATCGTTATATTTTAAAACAACATTCTCTACAGGGGTTTTTTAGTTGATTTGGTAGTATGTTTTATTATATTCCACATTGCTTTTGTTTTATTATTTGAGTTCAAAATATCCTGATCGTTTTTCATGATTTTGGCCTGCCTTATGACTTTTCGTAACAATGTTTTGTATTTTTTAAAGTAGATAAAATCTTGAGATACGTCATGACGTTTAGAAATGAAAGAAAGAATTCGCTTGTTTTTACAAGATGTCCTAATCCCTTGTGTTATCCAAGAATTGCTTTTCCGTGAAATATTTAATTTTCGTTTTGAAGAGGAAAGCAAGTGTTAAAATGAAATGAAAGGGTTGAAAAAAAAAGAATTATATTTGTCATTTGTATCAGCAGTATTATAAACCGTTTCCCATGACTCCTGCATCAAGTAATCAATGAATAATTTAATTTTACTTTTAGTAAAGAATCTCGTCATACGTGTATTATTTATTGTGTCAGTGATCGCATTTCTTATAATGGTAAGAATTTGTGCATCGTGGTCACTGTACCCTAAATTTTTTGTTTCAACTTCAATATAGTAGTTTTTTAATTATTTTTGATCAATTCCTTTATCAATTTTTTGGATCCGTGTAGGTACTTTTTTGAATGTCTAAGAATTTTAATTAAATTTTAAAGTTTAATTTACAAAATTTAAATTTTTTTAAAAGAGTTTTCATGAAACAAAAATTCAGCCAATATTTTTTGAAAAAAAGTTTTTTGTTTAAAGTTAAAAAAGTTTTCCCCCAAAAGTTAAACTGCATCGTAAAATTTGGATTAGGAATGTTTTAAAAAAAAATTGGGAGTTTTTGGAAAAAATTTTTAAAAGAGGGGGTTGGGTGACCTTCAAAATTAAAAGACTGTTTCCTTAAGATTCGTAATTTTACCCAGATGTTAAGGGAATATCCATTTTGGTGAAAATCATGTTTTTTTAGGCTCTAAATTCCTCACGAAAAACTTGCAAAGATTTTTTTTGAAAATCATTTTTCCAAAAAAGCGTTTCGACAGCCTTTTTATAGAAAAAAAAAAGAACAATACCAACAATCCTTTTTTTTAAACAGCTACTTACAAATCGGTTTTCGGGAAAATTTGAACTTCCTCCACAGCATTACGTAATCCTTTACACGTGGGGGTAAAATGTACCAGCGTTACGGGGATTTGAACTGGATCCCTGTAGTCTGTGGTCTGGCTCGCCCGCACTGTGCTGTCAAGATAATTCCAACACGCCCCCGCACACTTATTAGAAAAGAATAGTTCGTGATATTCATTGCACTTAAATTTGTATTAAGAAATGTTCTGATTTTAAAAAGATATAAAATTAAAATAAAATTCAAACCTTTAAAAAACCACGCAACTACATAGCTATTTTACAAGAAATATTTTCAACCAGAAGATGGTTTTGAAAAACTGTGGATCGTTCCGGTCTTATTTCGGCGACTATGGCCAAGGTTGAATTATCAGATAAAAGGCGATAAGCCAGAGCTCAACACGGGCGCTTGCAGATGTTCTGAAGCCAGAATCGCAATATGGGCATATTTATACTATTTTTAAAGACATTAACAATAAAATAATGGGCGCCTAAAAAAACACATTTTTTATGTGATTTTTATAATGGATACGAATGATTATAACTATACAATTAACGAAAATTGTTTTTACCCAAAAAGGTTTTCCCTGGATGATTCGATTTTACGTGCCTGTTCCACAACACTGCCTTCCGCTATACCAAAAACTTTTATGACTCTTGTCTCTACAATAATGTTTTAAAAAACTATCGTATAAAGATTTGAGTAAAAAGAAGTGCGGGTTTAGATGTTTGTTAATAAGACGGAAAACGGACGTTTTGTCGTAAAAAATTTTTTAAACAAGGACCCAAAAAATGGATTCTGTCTAAAACGATAAAAGTAATTACTAAAACAGGAATTTTTATCAATTTTTGTGGGACGAGGATCGGATTTTAGAGGTTTTGTCGAAAATCCCCGTTGTGCATGATTAAATTTTTTTTCTTATAATTACAAAAGGAAGAATTTTTTTTCATTGTTTCAGTGAACGAAATTTTAATCTTTTTAAAGGTGAAAAATCAGTAAATATTAAAAAATTTATTAAAATATAAATGAATCGTCTGTTCTTTAAAAAAATAATATATCTTCAATAAGAAAGGAACCTTCTGTTCTTTACTTGGTTCTTAAAAATCTATAAAAAAATAAAAAAGGGGGCATTATTTCAAAAAAATTGAATATTTTTTTGAAAATTTTTGAAAAAAGTGAACCCGGGTCCTGGTAACGAAAACGGGGCAACTAATTTTGAAATTAAAAAAAACTTAACTCGTTTGCCAGAAACCAATTTTTGTTGTTGATTCAAAAAAAATCGAATGGGGGCAAAATCCGATGTTCGTGTGTCTGTAGATTTTCTGTTCTGTGTCTTTCGTCTGTCAAATTTTTCAAAAAATTAAATGCCCTTATTAAAAGAAATATTTAAGGACAAAAATTTAGAAAAAAAAAATCGTTTAATTTTAGGTTGTAGGAAAACCAAAAAATTCAAACTTTACTAATTTTCAAAAATTCGGGTTTTGGTGAAAGGGGCCCATGTCGTTTATAAATGTTTTTTATTAGAGAAAAATTTTAAAGAAAAAATTTGGGCCGTGTTTGAAAAATTTTTAAATTACGATGGCTTTATGTAATGTCCCCTCAAATTAAAAAAATGATTTTTAAAATTTTAAAAGTTTAATAGAATCACATCGACAAGGATTCCAATTGGGAAAACGTAGATCCGGGGCGCAGTAGTTTTCACAGATGGACGGACAGACGGACAGACGAAACCGACTGACGTTGTTTTAAAAATGGGTTTGGACAAAGCCCAAAACAGGAATTTGGTTCCCACGGGGGGATTTTCTCAATTTCCCTGGATTTACCCATTTTTTTTCGGGGCCGGAAATTTTTTCGTCGAAAATTCCCTTTTTTTTGCCAGCATTACAGAATTTCCCTATCCCGTAAACTTTATGTATGTGCGTATGAAAAGTAAAAGTTACGAAATTTCCCACAAAGGGAAAAGGGCAATTTTTTCTCAAAAAATTTTAAAGGGCCTGGTTTAAAAAAAAAGTGGATAAATTCAGGAAAAAAATAGAAAAAACCCAAAGGGTCCCACAACCAGGTTTTTGGGAAAAAAAAAAAAGTTTAAAGGAAAACGTTTTTTCCCTCTGTGAAAATGCTAGTGGCTAAACTTTCAGGCGTTTCCCCAAACTTGATTTTCCCGCAAGGATCTGGCTGATGTAGCCCTCCTAATTTCAAATCAATATTTTTTTTTGGATGGTTTTTAAAGGGCCCTAAAAACTTTTTTGAAAAATTAAAAGAGGATAACCCTGGCTTAACTTTATTGCCGGAAGCGAAGGGACGCATAAGAGGAGGCGATTTTTTTCGTTCATATCCCAAATTTTTCCCCAAAAAAAGCAGCAACACAATTCTTTCTCGACGTTTTCCCTACAACCCGTATTGCGATAGTTTTTTTCAATGAAATTGTTCATCAAAACAGACCAAATTTTCCTTTAAAATAACGTCCTTAAAAAAGATCACGTACAATTTTTAAAAATATAAGTACTTTAGATAATTTTAAAATTTTTGAATAGAAAATTTAAATTTTCCCCCTTTCGTTTGAGAGCTGTCTTCTAATTTCTTTGAATTTTGATTGTCGGAGGAAAGGCGCAAGACCCGCATTTTCATTTTTCAAAAAAGTTAAATTGGGAATTTTAATGTACTGTGGGAGAAATGTATTCTGTGAAGTTTTCTTTAAATTTTGTATCCCCTTTTTTTAATCATATACAAGATGAATTCAGAATTCATCTTGTACGAAAAAAGAGCGTTTATTCTTCGAGTCGCAGAGCGTTTATTCTTCGAGTCCCGGGGCGTTTTTTTTTCGAGTTGATCGATTTAATTGAAATTATCCAATGGGTTTTCTGTCTTAATATTTGTATTTAAATATACATGAAAAAAACAGAAAATACGTCATTTTGGGGAAATTTATTACAAAATTTGATATTTCTTTGTTATAAATTCAACTATGGATATAGAGATGGTTTCCGAGAATTATTATTGGCGACATGAATGGGGAAAATATAAATACGGCGGTTTTTAGATTAACTATAAAAGATATATGATATATCTTTGATGAAAATCTTGTGGAAGTCTTTAACTTTGATGGAAAATTTGAAAAGAAATTTGATGAGCGTTTCATCAAATTTAATGTGGGGTTTTTCGGATTTCGATGAATTAATCCCAAAAAGTGGTTTTTACTTTATTTTTATTATAACTAATCTATGTTTAAAACTAAGTGTAAAAAGGGAAATGAAAAGTTTGAGGGTGAGGCCTTAGAAAACGCCATGGTGAATTTTGGGTCGACATTGTAAAACTTAAAAAGACCTTCGAAATGAAGAATTATTTGAGGAGGATGAGGAAAATCCAATTTTTTTTGTCGTTTCTTCCTTTTTTTCGAAAACAGTCCTCGATTTGGGAAAAAAAAAATTATCTTTCCGAACGGGGATTTTTCCCAAAAACCTATTTTTCCCTTTTCCCAAAAGTGTCCTCAATTAATCCGTTTTAATTTTTTTTTTGACCGGGTGGACAGTATTATATAAACATTCAATTTCCAAATTATGACTTTGGGTTAAGCAATACCCCTATATCGAAAAGCCTGTTACCAAATATGATAAAATTGGAATTGGAATGATTGAAGGCGGTTTTTTAACAATAATTTTTTATTTTACAAATAGCAGCTTTGATGGTTTTGCACCATCATCAGTTTTCTGGTAAGAAAAAATAAAATTAAATTAAATAGTTATAATTTAAAAAAAAATCTTAAAAAATGAAAGAAGAAGAATTAAAGAAAGAAAAGAAGAAAAGAAAGAAAGAAAGGCGGCGGAGAGTTAGATCTTTTTAATATAAATAATTTATATAATTTAAAAACATTTAAAAAATAAAAAAAAGAATTAAAGAAAGGAAAAAAAGAGTTATATCTTTTTATAATATAGTAGTTTTTTTTAAATTTTAACAAAAATAAAAAGAAAATGTAGTACATGTACAATTTTTAGAGAAAAAAAAAAGTAAGTTGAGCGTTTTTTCCTGCTGTGCTATCCATCAAAACTGCCACAAAACGCTATTTGTAAAATAAATAATATTTTTAAAATGACAACGCCCCCAATCATTCCCAAATTTTTAAATTCAAACATCTCACCCCTGAAAAATATAAAATTGGGGGGAGACTAATTTTATCAAAAAGATTTTATAAAAAAAATCTTTTTTAAAATATTCCATTAACTGTCATTTTTTTTAAAAAATCTTGAAAAGATTTTAAATTTGGCCCTTTTTTTATTAATTAATGTTAAAATTTAGTTCAAAAAAGTTGAAGTTTTTAAAATCGGGGAAATTATATAACGCAGACATGCAAAAATACGATTTTAATAGTATTATTCATTTATATTCCAAAATTTTTTTACCTTTTTTAATAATAAAGTTGAATAGATTTTAAAAAGACCAAAAAAATTAAATGTTTGGGCTTATGCTTTTTTAGATAAACTGTTTTTCCAACAGAATCCAAAGTACTGGAGGAGAACAGTTGATATCTGGAGTTGAAGGGATGGGGTTTTTTTTTTAAAACCTGGTTCCTTTTAAACCGTGAAAAATCAGTAATGCACGAAAAAAAAAGTTCCCCCAACTGATAACTAATTGAATGCCATGTACTGAGGGAAAGGGCAAGAAAATTTTTTGAATTGTCGCCTGCTCTTTCGTTCTCAGATAAATACTTGATGTTTTTTCAACATCAAATCGACATTTTAGCGATTTTAAAGAAATTAAAAAAAAATCCTTCCAGTTTTCTGCGGGTTTTTTTGGGATCAAAATGCCCAAACCGAGACAATTTTTGTTGATCATATTTTTCAAATTTGAGGTGTTTAAAAATATATATATATATATATAAAATTTTTATATATATATATATATATATTGTGACAACACACCCTGGACTTTCCCGGGGCGCACAACCCAACCTGGTCTTTGATCAGGTTAACCCTGAGGTAAAACCCCTCGGGGGGTTACCAGGGCCCTGGGCGCCTGTCGCCCGAGCCCGGCCTGTAGGGTTTTTCGTTCGTCTTGCCTGTGAAAATGGGTAGCTTGCAATGGATAGAATCAGGCGGGCGAATTTAATAAAACTTGGGGCCGAAAATTAATGTATTCTTAAACTTTTTTTCCCGGGCACCACAACACCTAGATTATAAAAACAAATTTAACCATTTCATTATAATTATAATCAAGTCGGGTTTTAACCCAAGTTTCCCTCTTGTGCAAAAAACAAAACCCCCTACCAAATACCAATAATCTGCCCCCAATTACAAACCGGGGAATTTTAATTTTTTATGCAAACCTCTGATCTTGGACTAAAAATTTTTTTCAGTCTTTCGTTCCACTATGTTGGGTCGAACAATTCCCCAAAACGTTGGCAAAAATACTCCCGTTATCCTTTTAATCCCCCTTTGAAATAAGATGGGTTGAATGGGACGGGTACTTCCCCCTGGCGATTGGGGCAGTAACTGACCTCGGAAACGCGGACCGACCCAGCGCTTATCGCTGCGAACGGCTGCTCGCGCCGCATGACGCCGGCTCGCCCAGCTCGTGGCATACGCCGCCGGGCCCCGCTGCCCTTGGCCCCCTTTGGGGCCGCCTCCGTTTGCCCGTGAAGAGACAATTTTTTCCGGGCGTCCCGTAGAAGGCCCTGCCTCCGCCTTTTCCTTCCCCAAAATTGCTTCTTTTGGGTGTGTTGCACCCGGAATGCGCCTCAGCTTCCCGCTTTGATGGGGTAGTTGGAGTTTATTATCTGACCTTGGCGATCTTATGACGTTCGGCGGTTTGTCTCAGAAGTTCGCCATTTCTATCAAACTTTCCCGGGGGCCTTTTTCCGACTGTCGGTTTGGGAACCCCCCCCCCTCGGAGACTGTTCCCCCGTTTTTTTCAACGTGCCAATCGCGGATTTAATTTTCCAGCATTATCGCCCGGGGAAACTTTGGGGACCACTGTTACGTCCGACTTCGGCCCGGCGACGCGATGATGACGCCCCCGCCACATTGAAGTGGGAAACACCCAATCGGGGGTTTTTCCGGGGGCGCCTGCCGGGGAAAAAACTCGTCCCAAAAAAAAAAAAAAAAAATTTTTCAAAAATATATATATATATATATATATATATATATATATATATATATATATCATGCCGATTAATATTATTGCATTATTTTAACAGGAAACATATTAATTTTTCTTTAAAGAAAACTTATTTTCCAAAATATCGTTTAAAAATAAGTAACATTAAAAGTTTATATACGGAGGTGTTTTTACTGGAAAAATTAGGGTTTTTGTTTTGATTTTTTTTTTTTTCCCAAATATTTAACATTCGAGTCCTTGCTATATGGTCATTATAATAGAATATATTTCCTATCATTTGTCCTTTTTTTGTTAATTTTGGACATAAATAAAAACTGTAAAGTGTATTACATTAGTCCCAATTTTCTACTGTATAATATTAACCTGACTGATCTTATTAAAACTGTCGAAAACAATATTAACGCGAGATTTTGTTTAATAAATCTCTTTTTAAAAAAAGATCTTGTATTAAGGTAAATTAAAATTCTTTTTTTAAACTGCAGATAAAATTCTTCACTTTCTTTTTGCATCGGAAAGGATGCAGTCTTGTCGTGTATCTGGTGGTGCAGGGGAACTGTCAGGCGTGTTAACTTAAAACCTGTTCAAATCCGGCGAGTAAAAATATTTTCTTGCAGTAGATGTTTTTTGTTCTTTTGCAGGTTCACATAGGCTATTGAATATTGTAGCAATTACTAATAATGAAATATATACTGTTGAAGCAAAACTTGTTTTGAACATAAACACTTTCTAAATAGTATGTATAGTAAGATAAACTTTATTTAGGTGAGTAAACTTAGACCATTCACTTTATTCTCAAATTAAATTTTACGTAACTGAGAACAGAGTCGTTAAAAGAGTTATTATGATACATATATCCAATGCTTTATTTTTTTAAAATCTTAGGTCCTTTAGTGAAATATTAATATAATAGAAATAGTCATTTATATATACTATAATTTAATAATTTTTTCTAAAGAACCAGAAACTGCGTACATTTAGCACATCATGCTTTTTGCTCTGATTTGAATACAATGAAATCATCAATTACAGTTTTGAAAGATGATCCTGACTTATTGAATGATAGATTGAATTGAAAATATTAACTTAAAGTTTATATAGGTTCATTTAGAAATTTATACTTATGTAAATATTGTGATGTGTGATTCTACTTATGTGATCTTTCAAACACAAAATAAATATTTATTTATTTGAAAACTTTAACATTCCATTTATCCAATTCCAATACAGTTTACAGCAAACAGCTAATAGTATGTTTCCTTTTTTTAAAGGTAATGGGTAAATAAAGAAACATAGAGTTTCTAACTCACGGTTTTAAAGTAGCCTTGAGAAAATTAATTATCAGCTCTTGGGTTTTAACTCCTTTGATAGAAAAGCAGAAACACTCATTTGACGTAATACTTCAAAAATAATTTGTATATAATCAGTTTCCTCGTTATTTGATAAGTATATCGACTTGAAAATTGCTGCATTTATAAGAGAATATAAAAACAAAATAAAAGTTATATTCATACTCGCCATAAAAAGACGGATTTTGCAGTAATTAAATTGGCCACAGAATTTTTTTAAGCGTAGCAATAAGTGTTTTTGCGGCACAAAAACGTAACATTGAAGAACCGTTTATTTCAGTATGCCGGTGTTAATGAAACAAATGGGGTGATTCTAAAAAGTTAATTTCTTATAAACAATTACATATATCTTGAGAATGAAATATGATAACAGCGATCGAATTTTGAATTTTTTCGCGTTTAAACGCCACTCAGATGAGAAAGGCAAAAATAATTGAAAATTTATAACAATTTCCAACTTTTGCAAATCTAAAGGGGGGTCTCCGACGCCCAAAAAGCGAAAATTGGGAAATTAACAATTTGCTACAATTTATAATTAAAAATTGAAATATGCGTTAAAAGACCGGAAGGGTCCGAAAATTGTGCCTGGAATGAGCATCTTAAAATTGCATTTCGCCCGGAGTTACAAACGATTCCCAAACGTTGGATCAATTGGCAAAAATCCCAAATTTTTTTACGGAAAGGAAAAAAATTTCCGACAAAACCCTGTTCAGAAAATTTTTCACCATGGCGAAGCAGGATAATTTCCCATCGGTGGGGGAAATATGATTTTTTTCCCGCCCCGTGTAAAAAACCAGTTTCCCCGAGGAAGCCCTTTGACCCCTTGGGGGATGTTGCACCAATCCAGACAACTGTTTCTACCCAGGATTGGTCAACGCGTCCCCCCCCGCCCCCCCCCGGGTTTGAGGGGTGTCCAAGTTTTTTTGGCGCGGTGGGGAAGATAGAATTTTGCCGGCCACTTTATCTGGGGGAAAGGGTACAGTACGGGGAAACATAAATTGATCGCGGCCGTCTGCGGCTAATTTCAGCTTTTGAAATTTTGGGGGGGCCCCCTTTGTCATGAAAAAACGCCGCAGGCGGACCCTCACAAGCCATCAGC
Source organism: Teleogryllus oceanicus (assembly GCA_964035755.1). Taxonomy (NCBI): domain Eukaryota; kingdom Metazoa; phylum Arthropoda; class Insecta; order Orthoptera; family Gryllidae; genus Teleogryllus; species Teleogryllus oceanicus. The sequence goes on from CAXIVR010000975.1 coordinate 73,703, forward strand.
CAATCTCAACGCAGGGGGGGGCCCCAAAAAAATTACGACGTAAAAAATGGGGGGCGCTGCTAGTTCAGATGTAAGATTTTCAAAAAAAAAATACATGAAAGAAACATTTTAGAAAAAAAAGAAATTCTTTGGGAAAATATAAGAACACATAGCATTTAACCCACCACAATTCTTTTCAAAAAATTTAAACAAATTTTAGATAAAATAACACTAATATTAGAACGATTACGTTCTTATACACATTTAAATTCCAATATTCTTGTCTAAACACAATTTATGAATTTTAAAAATGATAAAAATTTTTTTGGATTAAAAACGATTATAATTGCATATTTTCAATTTTTCATATGTATATTAATTTGCAAAAATGCAAAATACTGTCTTTCCCAATCGTTGGGATCTGGGGAAACATTTTAAAAAAAGAAAGTAAAATTAAAGCCCAATTGGAATATTTTTTAAAGTAATAATTAAACTAGATTTTAAAATTAATTTGCATCTCAAGTAAAAATTTGTTATTTTTATCATCAAATCGGGGAAAATTTTGGGACACCCCCCGGCAGAAAAAGCGCACTTTCCCCGAAAATTGTTTAAAAAATTGTTAATTGTTGCAAAATTGTTAATCCGGGGTTTTTGGTTCTGGGACATCAGAAAATTTTTTCCCATTTTAGAATTGAAAAAATTGGAAATTGCTTAAAATTTAAAAATTTTTGCCATTCTTTTATTCTCTCTAATTCCTCACCCAAAGATGAAAAATTCCGCATCCAACCGGAGCTACCCCTTTGTTTTGGATAGCAATTGTTTATAGAATCTTCGCGTCTGATCCCAAACCCCTCACTTGTTTACAACCCCAAAGCTTTCGTTTTGGCAGTCAAGTATAAAATTCAAATAGTTTTGCTGTGTCTTGCTTTCTGCGGTTTAAAATTGTATTAACGATTTGTGACTTAGAAAAATCGGAAAATTGTTGTCAGGGAGTTTTTTTTAACTAAATTTAATTTATACTTATGTATCTTTGAAACAGTAGTTTTTTAATTTGGATTCGTCGGGAGTTATAAATTAATTTTTTTGGCAAATTTCAAAACGCTGAGACTAACTGTTGTCCTGCAAATTTGAAGATTTCTTTGGGGTTTGGGATGCATCCATTCACAGGTGCAAAGTGTATGCCAGATGTTTAAGAGTTTAACGTTAACGTTTCTTTAAATAACAAATTATTTTGAAAAATGCTTGGAAGAGGGGTGGCATGATGGGATCATTTTCATATTATTTCCACGAGTCAAGTTTCTTACGCGGCAGATATATTCTGTGCATTTTTTTTTAATTTTTGGAAATTGAATCAAGTGAATTTGGGAAAAAAAACCTACATGTTTCCTGTAAAATTAAAATTAATAGAGGAATTCAATGATGTCTCATTTGTTAAAAAATTTAAAGAGAAAAACCAATTTGAACCGGGCCCGGAGTAACCCAAACTAACCCCAAAACCCCACCATTTCAGAACCCCCGGCCCCACCCCTTGAAATTTTTCCCATTTTCATCGCCTTAAAAGGATGAGGGCCGAGTCTGTAGAATGTCCCCAAAAATTTTAATTTTTTCCCTTTGAGAAAAATTTTTTGTTATTTTTGTAACAGTTTTGTTGTTTTTGGCAGGAAAAAAAATTTTAAAAATTCAATATAATAAACGAATAAGAGTTTTGTTTATATTAAATGCACAAATTTAAATATAAAAAAGTCTTTAAACTAAACAGAAAAATTAGTTTTGAAGACAAAAATTTTTCTTATTATAAAAACCCTTTTTGGGTATACTTTTCACAGACAAATTAGAAGAACCATCAATCTGATGATTTGTTCTGGTAATAATCGATTTTAAAAATCGACTTTAATGAAGAAATTTCAATTTTTGGGGAAATTTAAGGTTTTTTAAAATTTTTAATGAGAACTTTTATGATGAAAATTTTTCTTTAATGCATATATTCCAAACCATACACGTTCTTACATTAATTAACGTTGTTTCCATTTCCATTGAAGGAAGGGTTACAACCCCCCTCACGCCCATTTTTTGAAATGACCTCAGAGAGGCCTTGTCGAGCCCCCTGTTAGGGAAGGGAACCCCTTTAAATGTTCTTTTTTCATAAGAATTTTTAAAACACGAAAAAAAAATTATCCCCCAAACTTATAGTAGTCCCCCCTTTTATTTTCAAACATTAGTAGATCCCCAACTGTGAGCCCGCACGTAAAGTTTTTAAACAAACTTCTTTCACGCCCATGAGTGTGTTAATCTGTCCAATTTTTTTGTGTCGGGGGGCTGTGATTCTTGGGAAGAAAATTAGTGAGGGGACATGGTAACAACTCTCTGCACCAAACAATTTCGTTTCCAGGGGGACAAACTTTGGGGTTTGGGAAACCCTTTTCGGACTTCATGAAGTATTATAACTTTGGGGAGATTACCAAACAGTGCGTCCTATTATCTTTTTTAGTTTTAATTCCTTTTTTTGTCTATCATTTTGTTTGATTTAACTGTTTTCTGTATCTTATATAATTTTAAAGGTTTTTTAGATATTTTGTCCAAATTTTTTGTTATTTTTAATTTAACCCAGTTTTGGGTTTTCCCAAGATCAGGGTTTCTTTTACATCTTTTGCGATCGGTGACCCAAGAATACCAAATTAAGAGTAGACTGACAGATGGTTTCAAAAAAAAATTAAAAATTTCTGAAGGAATATTGATGACTAAAAAAAAAGATTGTAAAATGTCGCGATCATAATCGTTGTGACTGTCAATAAAATAATACCCCACAGAATCTATACGGGGCGGTTTTTCGCGGGGGCTTTGGGTTTTCCCTATTTATCCCTCGGGGTGCTCCCAAACCCAAAACCGGCGAGCGGGAGCGAAAAATTTTTGAGGTTAAACATTTTGAGGGGGGGAATTAAATTTAAAAAGGGTATCATTTTTTTTTGGGGGTTTTTTTAAATAAAAATAATAACTGCTGTAAAAAGCGTTTATTTATTGGAAAATAGAAAAATTTCGTAATGAAAATTTTCTGAGAACTAGAATTATACAGAGTCTCACAAACTATGGGCCACCTCATAACTTCTAAAGGGTTTCCCCGATATCTAAAGGGGCCTTTTCCAAAAATGGGAATCTTGGGGAAGAAGGGGAAGATATATAATTTGCAATTTTTTTAGTTTTCGAGAAAATTTAATTTTTATTTTTGATTGTTTAAAGGGAAACCCAAATTTTTTTTTGTACTCGTTAGATAACTAAATAGAGAATGCATCGATGTAACATAGAAATGTTTTGATAGATCCCGAGTATAAAATAATACTTTCAAGACATGTGTTTTTTAAACCCAAATGTAGAGTTTTCCCGTTGGGAAACTGCTAGGTCGCATTTGGAGAAGGTTGTTTTTGCGGCGCCGACATTTTTGGGAGAACGGGGGAAGGGACGCGAAGGCCATTTTCCCCCCAAAGGACAATGTCGAGGGCCCAAGGGAGGCAAAATTTGGTTTTTTTTAAAATTCGAAGTCTCATAATATAAATAAAAAAAAGGGTTTTAATGGGTTATTTTTATTTTTTGGTTTTTTGCATCATTTAATTTGGGGAAACCTTTTTTTATTTAATCGAAAAATATAAAAAAATATTTAATACAGCCTTACCTACCCGTTTAAACTTAACCCTGAAATTTAATAGTTGATTGTAAAAATTTAAAAAAAGAATTTAAATTAATTAAATTGGTTTTAAAAATTAAAGATTATTAAATATTTTTTTGGGAATTTTTCTCAAAAAAATTTTTTTCAGTGTATCAGAAGGGATGGCGCTTTTTTAATTGAAAATTTGGGGAGTCAGAAATAAACAGCAGAATTTTCCTTGGAAAAAGAAAATGAACATTAGGGCAACACGGGTCGCTTAACGTAAATTCATTCGACGACTTTCTTGCTATCGAACTATCAAAATATTTTAGAAGATAACATTATTATTCAACTTCTTTTGGGAGCAAAACCTGAAAAAAGGGAAAGGGCCGTTTTCAAGGAAATTACCCAAAACCTTCAAAGGAAAGGGTTATTTTTCCAATGAACGTTAAAATTAATATTTTTTTTACGAACGTTATTCTGGTTTTTCCCATCATTTAAAAATTTGAATTTTAAAAATCCTTTAATAGTTTTTACCAAAAATTTTAAAAAAAAGTATTTACATTCGGGGGGGAAACTTTCCCAATATGAATTTCAGTTCAGTCCAAAATTTCATTAAAATTGGGCCAAAATTTGTGTGGAAATGGATAGTTAACGTCAGAAAATAACCCAGTCACTCGATTGAATCGGACTTTTTTAAAAACCCCGGACCAGAATGTTTTTTATTTGAATTTATTTTTTTTTTTTGTTTATCTTAGGTTAGACAAACTTTTATAAAGATGTTAAATAAGAAACAGAAAATAAAAACCTTTAAATTTTTAAGTTTTAGAAATTTTCGGGGGATGAAAACGAACCCAAAAACGGCAAAACGAGACAAAAAATTTTTCCCCAACCCAAAGAAAAAATTTAACCCAAACCGCTTTAAGGCTTTTTGGGGGGGAAGTGAATTATTAAGAAAAGGAAACAGTTTTTCGGGGGAAATTTAAAGATAGATTTAAATGAAATATTTTTTTTAAATTTGATATTTCCAATACGGGGGTTAATATGTAATGTAGAGAAGTTAATGAAAAAAGGGAAAAAGGCGGTTTTTTGGGGGGGAAAACCATTTGGATCCGATAAAAAAAGGGGATAAATGCAGTTGATTAATTGAAAAAAAAGTCCTCTAATATGTTTAGCCAGAATCCCCTGTTTTGTTGACCCTTTGCCGAAAACTCAATTAAAAGGGAAAAAAGCCCGCCGTCTGTCCGTCTGTGAACACTACTAGGCTTAAACCTTTGGGGGATTTTTTTTAAATTAAAAAACCTATCTGTTATCTATCTGTAGTTGAAGCTTGAAATTTTGAAACCATTTTTAAAACTTGGGGGTTTTTTGGGATAAAGCCCACGGAATTCTCGAAATTTTCGGGCTTGTCTTTTTTTTCTTTTAAATGATTTTTAATAACAGCGAAAAAATACATTTATAAAAGTGGCATGGGTTTTTTTTACGGTTAAAGGTTTTTTAAAAATTGAAAAGTTTAAATTTTTTAAGGTCTTCCACAACGGGAAAAATTGCAAATTTTCCTTCAAATGAAATTTGTTGTCCATAAATTACCCCTTTTTCATTGGATCTTGACATTGTTTTAAAAAATTTTAAATTTTCCCTGCAATAGGTTAAATATTTTCAAAAAAAAAAAAAAAATTTGTTTTTTTGTCTTGTTTTCTCAGTAGCCATATTTCCATTAGAAAATTTTTTCCTTTTTAATTGATTTAAAAACATATGCCCCCAAAAATGTTGAATAAAATTTGGAAAAACCCAAAGTTTTTTGGGGAAAATGAGCACAAACCGGGGCATTTTCAAAAAACACCAAACGCCATTTTCTAAAAAAATTCCCCAATTTTTTGTTTCATATTTTCAACAAATAGTACTAATTGCAGTGTTTATTATGACTTTAAAATTTCTTTTTGTGTACTATTTCATTTTTTTAAATAAAACAGATGTAATTTTTATGTACCCCCTTTTACCCCGTTAATATGAACATTTGCATTGATTTGTAAAATTTTTTGCATTTAAAATGGAAGTTTTTCCCAAGATTTGAATAAATTTTTTAAAAACCCAAGAGTTTCCCTTTGAAAAAGATTTTCCCAAATTTTCCTTTTTAAATAATGCTTAATCGCCATTTTCTTAAAAACGTTTTAAAAATTTTTTTCAATTAAAATTTCATTTGGGAAAAGGTTTTTTTTTTAATATTTTTTGTTTAATATTCTATATAGGTTCTAGTATTTGGAAATCGAAAAAAAAAAAATGTCAAAAATTTTTTTGGGTGAGATGGGATGACAGCTGGGAGAGAATGAAAGCCCTTTTAAAAGCCATTCCACAAAAGGGGAAATTGGGAAAAATTTCAATAGAAAGTCGGGTTATCTGGAGCCCCTCTAGATCCCTTTTTAGCCTTTTAAAAAACATTTTTCGCATACCCCCATCTTTTTTAACAAAATTTTTAAATTAGTATTTAAAATAATTTTACGAGATACAAAAAAATGTTTTTACACAATTCCTGGGGGGAACCTACTCCATTTCTTCGTTAAAAAATTTTTAATGTCAATCGTATGAAATCCAGTTCCTGTGACGCCTATCAACACCATTGTTGGTGCGGCGGATTTACGAGAACTAAAGAAGAGTTTTCCCTTGTCCAGTTCAACCCCAAAAAATTTGCAAGTAATTTCACTTGAACAAAAGGGCGGGAACTTTGGTTACCAGAAATATTAAACAGCTTAAAAAGTTCATCTAAATTTTTTTGACTTTTTTTATGTCATTTTTTTTTTGTTTTTTAAACATTTTAAAAACTTTTTTAGAGTATTTTAATAATCATTCTTAATAATGTTTTTCGGTTATCACAACTATTTTTTGGAAGGGGTTTACTAAACCCTCAGAAACAGGCTAAATTTTGATTAAAACAAAAGTAGGGGAATTTCATTCCCTTCGCTTTACCACAGATGCTGCAGTAGAAAATGTTTCCCCGTCACTGAACCATATCAGCCGGTGCCTTGGGTGTTGTTTTTTGTTGATCTTGCTGTTACTATAGTTCTCCTGAACCCCCAATTTAAAAAATATTACGTTTTTTATACAAAAAAGGTTTTGAGGACTTAACTGAGCCACTGGGCCAACCCATCTCAAAATATTTTCCAGCCAACCGAAAATGAAAATCCCAAAAAATTTTAAACGTTAATTTTAAAAAAACCTTTTGCCCTTAAGGCGGCCAAAAAACCCCAATTTTTAAACAATTTAAAAAAAGATTTTATGAATATAAATTCTTATTTTTTTTTATTTATTGATGTGTAAATTTTTAAAAAGTTTTTCGAAAAAATTTTAAATTTACCTTTTTATTTTAAAAACGAAATCTTTTTTTAATTCCCACCACATTTCCCGCGAATAACAGGTTTAAAAGTGCCAGGGGAAAACCTTTTTTAAAACAAAATTCTAATTTTTTTAATTTTAAGAATTTTAATTTTTTACCATCTGCTTTTCCATTATTTTTTAGGAAGTTTTTTTTTATAGTCTATATTTATACCATAAAAAGTCCATGGACTTAAAAAAAAATTTTAAAAAAAACATTTTTGGGGGCCACTGGGGCTTAATCCCACATCACCATGCTCACATTACAGAATGAGATTTTTTTGCCTTCAAAATTGGGGTTTTTTTTTCAAATACATATGGGGATTCTTTTTCCTATTCTACGCCCAAAAAGACATTAGATTAAATTTCCCCACATATATTTGGGGAGATCTTTAAAAAGTCTATGCATGGAAATTTTGAATAAAACAGAAAAGACACACACACACACACACACACACACAAAACAAAAAACCCCCCACAATAATATATATATATATATATATATATATATATATATTCTTTTAATTTATACTTATTTTTAATTATTATTCAAAAAGGTAATCTAAATATTATAAAATATGAAAAATAATTTAAAATTTGGGCGATTTCTTTGGGAGAGGGGGGAAAATTCCAATTTCTAAAAATTGACCAATTGAATAACAAAAAAAGAACCAATGAAAAAGAAGATGAGAAAATAGATAATATGGGTAATATAAAAAAAAGGGAAAATGAAAAATTAAAAAAAATTTAATGAAAATCGAAAACCATTTTTTAAGGTTTAAAAACCGTGAACCCTTTTATCCAATACAAAAAACCCAATTTTTTACTTGATATTTTTTTCAATAATCCTGCGATATTTAAAAACTATTTTAAAAAGTAAAAAAATAAAAACATTTACAAAATTTCAGAAAATTTCCCAAAAGTGTAATACAAATTTATTGGGGATCCTATTGTATTTTATTTTCAATCATCTGTGTCCCCGTTAAATTGGGAATCATGGCAGTTGTTAGGCCAAAGGGGGGCCTTGGAACAACTAGAAACTCTAGCAGAAACTTTTTAAATACGACCGAGGTAAAAAAATAAAAATATAGGTTTAGGGGAAAATTTAAAACCATTTTATTCCTTTTTATTACAAAAAATTCAAAAAGTTACTCACTTTTGATATTTGGAAACAAAATAAAGTGGGTTTTTTTAAGCTTAAAAAGTCTTACACGCCTGTTGAACAAAAAAATTTAAAATTATTTTAAAACTGGGGATAAATTTATTTTCTTTGATTATTGTCTCTATTTTTGCAACATAGATTTTAAAAAAAAGTTGTTTTAGTCGAAATAGTTAAACTTCGTTCTTCCCGACAAGCATGTTTAATATTTTTTTTAGAAAAACTGTATTTATTTTCAAATTTATATTGACCAACATATGACCTACAGGTCATTGATCAGTGAAGTCAATGGGAAATTTAAAAGAAGAATTTTTTTTAGCATTTTAAGGTAATTTTAAGGTAGTGTCATTTAGTTGGGGCCTTTTAGAGTGACCAGATTTGTAACCAAAAGGGCACCCAAAAATAAGAATATTTTTCCGCTTAAATGTCCGAAAACCCCCATTTGACATTTTATTGATGCACAAGTCTGGTCAAAGATATCCCAACCCCTTTTTTAATATTCCGTCTTCATAATTCCCAAATTTCTATTTGGGTTTTTTTACTTTTTTCATGTTTAAAAAAGGACGATTCATAAATTTTTTGAAATTTTTTTTTTAAAAAACGATACGAATTTTGTAAAGATAAAAAACAAAACCAATTTGCACAGAAAATTGAGGAACAGATTTTTTTAAAAACTTGTGCTAAATACGTCCCAAAGTGTTTAAATGTTAAAAAATTGGAAACCCCAAAGGGGGTTGCAATGATTTGGATTGAGAGTGCAATAATTTTCCTAAAACCTCCCCCTTTTCCCTTCAAAAAGAAGAATCCATCCTGTGTTAAAGGGGGTTTCAGCGGCCACAGGCCTCCTGTGTCCCTGGGGCCCTGTTGCCAAAACCTGAGCTGTTGCCACTTGCTCGGTTTTCGCTTCCCCTCTATGATAACAAAAATGACACTGCTGGCCTGAATAGCCCGTTACAGCTTTCTGTCGGAAAGTAAGGGGTTTTAATGCAGCTGGTCGATTCTCAAAAATATTTAATTTTAAAAAAACAACCTTTCCGTTGACGCAGTTATTCAGTGTTTTTTTGGTAACGGTTACGTAATATGTTACAACGTTTACACTACTAACACTTTATTCTTCCAAAAACCTTTTGGAAAAGACAGAGAACCTTTAGACAAAAAATAAATTTAAAAAAAAGATGAAAAATTTTACGTCTACAATTGATTTTAAAATCATTTTATCAGGGTACATACCCAAAAGTAAAGAAAAATTGGTGGGCTAGGATTTCAAACCTGAGATTCAGCACAAGATTTAAGTCACCCAACCAAAAACGCTACATATTGTCCGTGGTAGGCTTTTGTAGTATTTTCAAATTACAGTGTTCTTTATGCCAGAAAATTTTTGAAAAAACGAAAAACTTTCTTTTTATCAGACAAAATTTTTAAAAAAACGTATTTTAAAAAATTTTGATTTAAAAAGATTGCATTTTTTAAAAAATTCCCATGTGTAAGTGGTGCCCCCAAAAATATGTAATATTGTCCCATATAACTAAACTTTTTTGAAAACACCATTTTAAGAAACGGGAATGAGATGATTTGAAAGACTAATATTAAAATAGATTGATTAAGAAAGAAATATGTATAATTATATTTCGTCTAACGAAGTGTATTTTCGACAACATTCACAAAAGTAACGAATAGTACAAGAAAACTGGGCAGGGAAAAGCGGGACTCTTTTTACATTTTTCAGTTTAGAGGGAAAATCATTTTGTCACCAAAAGATCTTCATTGTATTAATTTTTGATAATTGATTAATTGTATTGTAATATTTTTTTTTTAAATATACAATTTGTCCGATTTTTTAAAACGATTCAAGAAAGCTTTGGGTTTAAAATTTTTTTATGCGCAGAATACTATAAAAAAAATTGAATATTTGTAATATTGAAAAACCAAAAATTTGTAATGGAAAAAGATTTTTATGTTTTTGGATAGTTGGGAAAAGGGTTTTGATAGTTTTAGTGGCATCGCAGTTTTCCCTGTAAGTTTTTGACCGCGAGGCCCTTTGAGTTCGGGGTTTCGATTTGGGGATGTTCGACTGTGGTTTTTCTATATAGGCAAAAAATTTTGGGGCCGTTTTTCGAAAAATTTTAAAAGCCCTGGGGCCCCAACCAAATTAACTCCAAAAAATTTTTGAATTTTTTCAAAATCCAAAGGGCCTGGGTTTAAAAATCGTTAATGGAAAATTAATTTTGACAAAAAATTTACGAATAGTTTATAAATAGTGTTCAAGAGAAACAAGACTGGGCCATGGGCATGGGGGGAGCGAGGGCGTTTGAAATAAAAACCTTGGGAACTTGAGACCCTAAAAGGGTATTTTTCCAAAAAAAAACTCGGGGCATCGATTTACTGCAAACATTTTAAAACCCACTCTCTTTTTAAATTTCTTTTTTTACCCCAACCCTTTTCGAGAAAGTAAAAAAAAATATATAAATAAATAACTACACACCACAGAATTGGTTTCACGCAAAAAAAAGACCAATTACAGAGCCCCGGGAAATTGCCCGTCAGGGAAAGCAGTTGTAATGTTATTTAAAAAAGGGGGTCCCACCAACTATGGACCCCCCCTTTAAATTCTAAACGGTTCAGGATAACGAAAGGGGTTTAAGAACAAAAGCAACCGGGGGGAACAAGCCGTAGAGAAATTGTCTATTATATTTTTTAAATTTTTGAGAAATTTAATCATCTTCGATTTTTTTAAAATTTAACTTTTATTTTATCACCATGCTATGCTAAAATATTTATGCCAAAATTTTTATAGTAACTTGAGTATAAAAAATTAAATTTCATATGTGATTTTGAATTAAATGGGTAATCGGAGGCCCCGCAACCCCTTTTGCTTTTTGGGGGGATTTATCAGGCGTTTTAGACAGTTTCGTCTTGACTGAGAGGGGGAAAAGAAAGAGGCAAACCACAGCAACCCGGGGGGAAAAGACATCACACCAAGAAATACCAATTTTTCCCAACCGGGAAAAGGGGAAAAATTTTTTTTATTTATTTATTTTTTTTTAAGCCCCTTTTACCAAAATTAAAAAAATTGATCGTTCCCAAAAAAAACGATATAAAACAATTGGGAGCGTAAAGATGATGTTAATAAAAAATATCATTTTTAAACTGAAAAGAAGCCAACCACCGTCTTTTCTGTTGGTAAACGGCTTTTTAAGAAAATGATTACTTTGTCCATTTGGAAAAAAACCCACTGCTGTTCTTGAAAAGGAAAAAAAAACGGTACACTTCCGTCTTCTAAATTTTTGGGTTTTAGGGAGCACTTGGGCAGGAAAAGAGAAACTTCAATCAGGAGGAGTAAAAGAATGCAGAAAACATTTTTTTTAAAATTTGGAAATTTAAATTTATAGAACTGTCAAGAGTATTTCAAGCTTTTATTACTTTTTTTCTGGTAGTAATGTGTTTAAATAGGGAAATTTAGGGGGAACCCTGAATAATAAGAGAAAATGTCTACCATCTATTATTTGATGATTTAATAAGATATTACAAAAGAAAATCTTTAAAATTTATTGTTCCCCCAAAAGTAAAAAAAAATGTCGTGTTTCGCAAAGGGGTTGATTTTTTAAAATAGAAATGATGCTTATTTTTTTTTTTTTAAAAAAAATTAAAAATCGTTACAAATATTTTTACCCCTTCCCCTTTTTTTTATCCTCATTTAAAATTTAAGGGAAAATAAGTTAACTCAGATGAACAACTGAGAAAAAAAATTCCCCATTTAGACGTTATAATTCCGGTTTTTTTTTAAAATTTTTCATGCCAAGATCATGAATTGCCGCAATTACACCTTCCCTCCCACCCCCCACAACCATCCTCTCCCCCTTCTTAAAAAAAGTATCAAGTCGCGAAGGCCACCTTTTCCCAAAAAGGCGACTGCTGCAAAACTGTCCGTTTACTTGAAAATCTATACCAAAAAATCTAATTTTATACTCAAATTACTTCCGTAAATACAAAATATGATAATCATTTTATTCCGATTTCATGATCCATCCATTGTTTATGAAAAAAAATAGTTAATTTTAAAAAACCCCGGGTGATTAAATTTTCGAAAACTAAAACTATTATAGAGAATTTCACCAGCATGTTACCTGTCCCGGGGTTCTGCACTGTTTAGCGAAAAAATGCAACTCGATACCCTTTAACCGTTTGAAATTATGAGGTTTGGGCCATATTTAGGGGAAACCCCGGGACTTTATAAACATTTTAAAAACCCTTGGGAAAAAGGGTCGATGATAAATGAAAGCGATTGCAGATACAAGGAATGAATAAGGATGACGAAATAGCCCCCTAGAGGAAACCCCCGAAAGCATCATTTGGTAAATTTTGGAGCTATATTTTTTTAATTAAACCCCAAAATATTAAGCAGTTATTTCAAATTAAATAAAATTCAAATTTTTTTGGCCTTTAAAATTTTAAAATGATATGAAAAAATTATGAAGAGATGAATTTTTTATTAAAAGTTACTTTTAATTTTAAGATTATGTTAATGTTTTCTTAGAGACAGGGGCACGCTTGAAAGAAAACAATATTTTAAAGAAATTGAGGAATTTTTATTTTGGGATGTTTTAGTAGTTTATTGTTGAAATGAAAACTGATTCTTTTCATATTCTCAGAGATTTCTTTAGCCTTGGGTGAAGATGACCCGGGATATACGATTTTGAAGACTTGTAAACTTTTCCCTAATTCCTCGGGTTTTGACCGGGTGGATGACTTTAAACAATCCACTTAGATTCAGAGGTTATGCCAAAAAACTTCGTGTTAGTGTCGAATGGAAAAAAAAATGCTTCTAGGAATTGTTCTGAACCTTTAATAATTTAATTTTAAAAAAAATGTTTTTTTGCAAACTTTTCCCTTTATTGATATATACTTAATTTTTTTATACGTTCACATTCCTTCAATTACAAATGTCCATAAATAAATATATGTCAATACTATATTATAATCCGATTTTTACCTTTTTTCATATTCATGCTGATGTTATATGCTTCTAAAGGGCAGACTTACTGGTTAGGGAAAGAAAATTTTGGATGTTATAACAAATTTCGTAATTTGGGAAAGTGTGAATACTGAGGAGCCGGGAAACTTTTAAAGCCCCCTTTTTTACGTGAAGATAATTAATTTAAAAATTTTTGTTTTCTTTGGAAATTTTAATTTTAAAAAATTTTCCCCAATTTTATATGGAAAAAAATTTCCTTAAAAGGGGGGGCCCCGAGGGGAAAAAAGTTTACGTTTGCTTCAAACTTCCCATTTCGCCTTTTAAACGGGGGATGAAGGACGCAATTTTTACCGGGGGATTTTGGGAAACCCAAATTTATGACTTTTCTTAACCCAAGGTGAAGATTGTTCGGTAGCTGACCGAGTAGTATTTTTAAAAATTTTTCTAAAGTTTTTAAACAAATGGAACTTAATTTTGAATGAAATGAAAATTAGGAGCTGGAAAACCAGGGAAAATCAAACCGGGAACAATTTTTCGTGGCAAATATAGGTAAGCGTTTGGGGTGCTTTTTTCCTCCACCCTGTTTGGGAAATTCCCAAAAGTATTTTTTCCGGAGAAACCCAAGGGGCCGTTGCAAAACGGTTTGTAGAAAATTTTAAAAAGGGAAAGCCAAAAGATAAAATTATCATGACATGCCAATTTTTTATAAAAAATTACGATTTCCCCAAAAAAGGGAAAAAGAAGCGCCAATCGGGTTGGAAATTTTAATCCCGTTTAAAGCCAATTTTAAAAAAAAAATTTTTTTGGTTTTAAAAAATTTTAAAAAGGGGGAAAACTTTTTAAATTTTAATTTGGGGGGTTTTATACTTGACTGCCAAATCGAATGAAAATTGGGGGTTTGGGAAACAAGTGGGGGGGTTGGATGAGACGCGAAGATTCTATAAAAAATTGCGTTTACGTAAAAAGAAAGGCGAAGCCCGGTTGGGGTTGCGGAAAATTTTCTTGTAAAGGGGAAATTTGGGGATGGGGAATAAACAATTTTAAAATTTGTAAAATTAAAAAAACCCCCCCTTTTTCAATTCCCCCAGTGGGAAAAAGTGTTTTTTGTCCCCGAACCAAACCCGGGGTAAAAAATTTTTAAAATTAAAATTTTATTAAAATTCGGGAAAGTGGCTTTTTTTGGGGAAGGGTTTAAATTGTCCCTTTTATTTGATGATAGCAAAATAACAATTTTGGAAAATGAGATGCAAATTAATTGCTTAATATCTTTGTTTAATTGTTACTTTTTAAAGTTAAATATACAGTTGGTCTTTTAATTTTTCTTTTTATTAAAATGTTTCCCCAGCAGTCCAATGATTCGAAGAAAGAAAATATTTTTCATTTTTTTTTAATGTAATATACATATGAACAATTTAAAATTTTGCAATTATAATCGTTTTTAATCGCAAAAATTGGTAGTAAACCACATTTGATAAAAATCTATAAAGGTTTGGACAAGAATATTGGAATTTAAATGTGTATAAGAACGTAATCGTTCTAAAATTAGTGTTATTTTATCTGATATCAATGTAATTTCTTCGAAAAGAATTGTGTTAACAGTGGTTAAGTGCTATGTGTTCATATACATTTCAATGAATTTACTTTCATGTTCATACAAGTGTTTCTTCCATGTATTTTTTATTTGAAAATACTTCCACATCTGAACTAGCGGCGCCCGCCATTTTGTACGTGGTAATTTCGTTAGGGCACTCCCCTCTGCGTTGCGATTGGCTACGAAGGTTTGTGAGGCTCCGCCTGCGACGTTTCGTCATGACAAGGGCTGTCCAAGCCGTGCAAAAGCTGAACTTAGCCGCAGACGGCCGCGATCAATTTATGTTTCCAGTACTGTACATCAAAGTAATGTTTCAATATATGTTTCTAAAATTTAGTGGAACTTTAGTTATTATGGAATGGTCGGGAAATATAAAAGACTTTTATTTGGGGACATTCTATCTCCGAGCGGCAATATTATATGAAGTACTTGAGAACTGTGACAGAACGGCCTCTCCCGAAACTTCCAATTCTCTGCCGGCATTGTATGCATAAGATTTATTTCTCGTGTTTGGAAAATTTCAAAAGAAGGTTTCTATATTGCTAATTCATTATTAGAAATAATCCTTTTACAGTGAAACTAAGCATAACATACATCCCTGTCACTGTGTCTTCCGCGATTGAGACAGGAAGGTCCTAGAGTTTGAATCCCAGTGGCGGTACTAGGACCAATTCAGTCGGTCTGGAGGAGAATTCTAACGGTCGGCTGCTTCGATCGGTATTTTATCGTAGTTTCTCCAACCAATACCGACGAATATCGGAGGAGTACCGTAACAAACCGGCCAAGGACCGTGCATGATCTTTCCTTCCCCTTTATTGTCGGGAGCTTAGAGCTTCACCGGCTGGGGAGATACATATGTTCGCCCCGGTTGTCATCATCCATGTGGAAAGAACCCCGTCATTTCCCGAGATATAACACACAATAGAGTGATGGCCATAGAAGCTGAGGTGATGGGAAACACCAAAAACTCTAACGGTTTATCGTGTAATGTAGGTTTTTACTTTTTCATATTCATAATAAAGAGTATTATACTTATTAGAGTATTATTTTATGCAATGCAGCAAAAAGTGGGGGTATGGTAAGGTAAAAAATGGTAAGATTTTATGGAAACATATGTCTTGTCGGTTGCTAGAAACAATTTTTTAAAACCTTCAACGGCGTGATTGTTCGTCCGTTTCTGTGTAAGTGAAAAGCATAGCATACATAGCGCCTAAAGGGTTAAAAGAATTTTCCATAAAGTCAGTATTCCTCTTTCGATATAGCAGATCTCAAGGCCTTGAGAATTTGAAATCGATATTTTAATTTTTGGGAACGCTTTGTATGAATCTCGTAGGACATTTCCAAAATTTGGAGAAGAATCTCTGGAGAGGAATTCTGGCGGCGAGATGCTCTGTTCGGAAGTTTTCTGTGGTTTCTCTGATCAACACCAGGCGAATGCCAGAACAAGTACCCTAACAAACGGGCCGCGGACCGCGCGCGATATTTTCTGACTCATGCCTACCCCGTCCTTTCCTCTCTCACACACAAGCACACATACACTGAAACCTGCTGTACTGTTCAGGTCTATATTTTGTGTTATTTTATAATGACATTCCATTTTATAAATAGGTAGAATCAACAAACATTTTTACTTTCTCGACCTTACATCATAAGAAAAAGTATTGAAATGATGTGCCACAAACCGTGAAGTTTCAACAGAAAAACTTATTGCCGGGCACTAGTAAAGCAGAAGTGGTTAAATCGTGTTGTATTAAATTACTTCCTCTAACACGTGGTGTAGCCAAAATCCTTAATTGCGCATTGGAAATTAGTAATATAGATGTTTTTTGTATTTTTTCTCAAGTTCTGGGTACAGTTGCAAAACAGTCGACATCTGCAAATTTGCTATTCACGAGTTCCGAACATTCCCGAATAGAGAAATGTGCCCTGTTTTAACATTCGCGAGTTCTACATTCGCAAGTGCGTCTTTTGTCGTAGTACATTTTATATCCTTGTGTCGTAGAGGCACATTTCATATCCTTTATCAGCGACATCTGGGAACCGAATTCGGCGGACACCGGAACTGAAAGTATCACGTTCTGCAAAATGCCCAAGTTGAATGTCAATTCACATTAACACAAGAACAAAATTGTAAATCTTTCAATTCAGTTGCGTTAAATTGGAGGTAAGTGGTTGGCCACATGAACAAAAAAGCCATTCAAGATCTGTTCATCTCTCATTATAATGACATCATTGAAGAGGAGTTTCGGAAATAATCAGCGAGAAAATCCTCCTCGAACATAATGATTAGGGAACGGATTTTCATATAAATACATATTTTTACAGGAACAAGATTCTTGCATTCAATAATATTTTTTAGAGTTTACAAGACATTTTGAATTCATTCGAACTATTTTTATTTTACATATTTTTAAATATGTTGGTATAATTACATATTTTTTACATATTTTACCAATTACTACATATTTCGTTACATTTTTATACATTTATAAGTCGAAACGGAATATTTCAGATGCAAGCTCGCAATATATATTACTGAAATCTTCCTTCTTATGTAGCAAAGCAATGCGCTTTAGTTATGGCTATCGGACCTGTTTCATGAAGTGGCAAAATCCCCCCTCACACACACACACACACACACACACACACACACACACACACACACACACCTCTTCTTTTAAAACTGCGTACTCCGGATCAAGGATAAGAGGCTGTATGAAAAGCAGAAGAAATGTTTACCATGAACTTGCTCACGTT
The DNA here is from genome assembly GCA_964035755.1 of Teleogryllus oceanicus. Lineage (NCBI taxonomy): Eukaryota > Metazoa > Arthropoda > Insecta > Orthoptera > Gryllidae > Teleogryllus > Teleogryllus oceanicus. The sequence goes on from CAXIVR010000975.1 coordinate 91,167, forward strand.
TCATAGATCACATGCGTAAGCCGATAAACTAAGAAATAGTTTTAGATCCTTTTCTTATCGCGTTGTTGGAGTAAGGCGGGGGGATATGTCTTCTCCCAGTCGAGGATTCTTTATTGACCCCATGGTGCTACTATTCACTCGAGCACCAGCTTCTCGTAAACATTGTATATATGACGAAGGTATTTTATATGTCGAAAGAAACTAGTGTTCCATTACTTTTGTGGAGGTAAACATTTTTTTCAGTCTCTCAAAATCCTTGTCGAAATCCGATCGGCGACGTTCGTGTGCTTATGAAATGCCTCTTTAGAGGAATTTTCGACTCTATAATTTTCATTTTACATATTTTCAATTTTTTCTTACATATTTTGGAAAAAATCATACATATGTATGTACATATTTTACCTTTTTTATTACAATTAATTCTGTTCCCTAGTAATGATGAAGTAACGGAAGGGAAACTGCGTCTAGAAACAACTTCAGAACGGTTAATGGAGTTCTAAAACTTCAACAAACTCTGGTGAAAAGCGCATTCGAATGTGATCCGAACATGGAAATAACTTGGACAGTTAAGAGCGAAATAGAAGCAGCAACTCTTCCATATTTGGATATTAGAGCAACGAGGAGGGTGATGAAACAATAAATAACCAAATCCTATATCCAATCACTTTCAACTTTGGAATAAGTTTCAAATATTGTTTTATTTCTTCACTTTGGAATGTTAAATGCGAACTTTGTTTATGGTAGCGCTTACTCAGTTCTACCAAAATTGTTTGTCAGATGTTCTTTTCTTTTTTAAACAGCTTTTCAACATCAAGGAACCAAACCCACCTTTTTTCATTAAAAGACTCAACATTCGCGGACATTTGCGATGCTTTTTGGGAACCTAACTCTCGCGAATGTTGAGGGATTACTGTAGCTAACGAAACCGCGGACACTTTTAACATGTCCATGCGATGCATAGTTCCATTTCAATTCCTGCAGTAATGGGAAATTAGTAATACAGATTCCTTATACCAGAAAGTTTTCTGTACGCATATTCAGTGTATAGTATAATTAGGTTCTTTCGTGACTGACGAGGCAGTTAAAACTGTTTTATAATCAATCTCCCAATAGAGCTCTATTCGGTATTGAGCAGTGAGTCGTTCTTACGATTTCTGCATTACCTATGTTACGATTACTGATTTCTAATATACAATGAAGCCCCCCAGAGGATTATGGACGCAGCAAGGTCCTTTTGCTGGAAAGAGTAGCTTTCTTTTTTAAAGGTCACATTCTTCTATACATTCAATACAGTAAACAGAATATTCGTTCATTTGATTATAAAATCAACATTTTCAAGTAAATTTGACTCCGATAGTCATATTTGACCCACTGTGTGTCGATGGGCCAATGTGTTGCGATACGTGCTCCCGTTGATACGCGACAATAGTTCAAAAGCACTCAACCCTTATCTCTATGGACGTACTACGTAGAGTACGTATATGAAAGTTGTACAGCAACGCAAGGTGTGGATACAGTTTATTATTTAAAACGTATTGTATTGTATTGTAAAATGTATTTGATTCCACCGAGGTTAGATCTTCTGATTTACTGGCAGATACAGTAATCGACTGAACTAATGAATCAAAAACATTGCATTCTTGACTAAAGATCTTATGGCGATCGGCATTCATATATACGAAAGAGTCGCCTTGAAGGGTGAAAATGAAGATTCGTTTCCGTTTCCTTCACCTTCGTTCCTTATAGCGATTTTGTCATTAAGTTCATTATCTTCAAATTGCAGCGAAACGCCAGTCACGCATATAAAGAACATATCTTCACTGTATGGTATTATGAATAAACAGCAGCAAATAAACGATGTTATAAGAGAAAAAGTCTACCGGGAAATTTACAGAACAGGCGGGTTTGAAACAAACGATTTGTGAAGTGTTTGTGGTTTGTTTGAGGTATCAGTATGTGATTAATAGCATTGAATATACGCAGTGCCGTAAGTGTTGCAAAATGCAGTAGGTCGCCTGCTGCATATGTAAGTAGGGTAATAGGTCCAAACGCTGCATATGTTAGTAGATAATATTTGTAATAAACCCAAGAGCATTTGCAAGTGCGTTAGTCATCAACGTGCTTCATGTTAGCAACCGGCAATCCTGTTTAGTCGCGGGAAGTTCTTGGGTCATTTTAAGGATCCGCAGAGCCCGACGGATGAAATTGTTCACATAAACGACCGGGCCACAGCGTCGCCTTTTTTTTTGACGAACCACTCTGGCATGATTGTGTGAATTTGTGAAGTGACCATCCACCACTGGGCCCGGCCAGCGCTGCAAGGGGTGCGCGGGTACGCGCGTGGGGTCCACGCGGAACATGGTAGGGAAGAGGAAGGCGCAGTGGGCGTGGTCGGCGATGACGATGTAGGGCGGCGCCAGGGTGTTCCGCAGTGTGCGTGTGGCGAGCAGCACCGTGCCGCTGGCGCCCACCACCCAGGGCTTGGCGCGCGGGAAGGCGTCGAGCACGGCCCAGCCGCCGTGCCAGTGCGCGATGCACGCTAGCCCGAACAGCGCCGTGTAGAGGCGGCGCGCCACCAGGAAGCGCAGGCGCTCGTAGGGCCCCGCGCCGCCCTCAGGGCTCAGCCGGTTCACCCAGTCGCGCGCCAGCACCACGGCGGCGGCGCGGCCGCCCCGCCCGCGAACGCGCCCCACGCCGACGCCCCGTACAGCTCCAGCAGCATCCAGCAGCCGCGCCAGTGGCCCACCACCAGCGGCGCTACCACGCATGCCGACAGCACGGCGTCCGCCGCCCAGCGGGCCCCCGCCCCCGCGCCGGGCGGGGCCACCGCCCCGCCCGGGCGTCGTCGGCGCTGCATGGCCATGTCCCGCCAAGCCCCGCCACGCCACACCACGCCACGCCGCTAATGCCTCTAACACTCCGGCACATGCGCGTATTTACCTACACATTCAAGGGGCCCACGTATGCAAAGAGCACAAATTCGACACGAGGCGCCAGTCTTCTCAAAGAGGAATTCACGATCCCGGCGCCGGTGCCGATTACCTGCGCAAGCACACGCTATCTTCGCGACGCCTGTTTATTGCCTTTCGCGAGGAGCGACCCTTTTGGCTGTGGGTTTAACACTTTCCCAACTCATCGCTTCCTAAAAATACTTCATCTCATATTTACTGCGCGGATTGGACAGCTCATACTCAGCATACTTGCATGTATTTAATATGTTAGTATCTACTAGTGATGACCTAGGTCTGAAGGACAAGGGGCACGCTCTTCTGATCCCTGTGAAGCAAACTTCACCATTCATGGGGCATTCACAAAACAGTGGACGGTCCTTTTGAATGTTTTCCACAAGCGCCCTGTCAAATCAACCAATGCCCCATTTCCTCGTCACCCTCTCGTTGAGACGTACGTAATGAACCAATAATATAATCTATAAAAGAAAGTATAAAACCATGACGAAAAATGGAAATCTTTGCATCGTTTATTCAAGATGTACCTGCTCCTCAATGTATCAGAATGTAACACATGAGATGAGTAATGATATAAAGATGTAAATAATGAGTAATAAATGATGTAAATAATGAGTAAAGATGAGAATGGGTAATGGTGAAGAGGTAAAAGTTAAGATTAAGTCCCACGTAAAGAGAAGAATGCGACATCAATAATATCAGCCTCTGTCATGGTACACAGTTTATAATTATCATCGGAGAAGTGCTGCTTCACCCACAAAATCTATATCAGTCATGTCAAGGTCGAAACCACCAGCGAAAATCCATGGCACGGGTAGCACGACGAAATCACCCATCCACAGGCAGGATTTTGAGAAATTTAACAACGGTTGTTGCTATTTGTATTTATATTTTCCTTTATTTTTATGTGCATATCCTCTTTCTTACACGCAAATCAACCAAGTTAAAAACGCGTGGTTACTAATGATAGTTTCCTTTCCGACCCTACTTGCGCTGAGAAACTCGTGACATATCACGGAGCCACGAACCGTGCTACTGACAACAGTACGAGACCTTGATATCACTGATATATATCGTTCGAATATCCCACCCTCCTTTCTCAGTAGATGATACGTAGAACCCGGAACATTAGCAAAATACCTTCCGCCTTACTACGTTATTTTCTTGATGAAACCTACTATAAAAAGTAGATCTTTGTATGACGTCATGTACAACTTTTGAAAAAATATTTTTCGCGTAATGTTTGCTTGAAATAAATGGAAATATAAAAGAAACATTTGCAAATGTGTCTGAAAATGTTTTCTTCAATTTTTTCACTTCTTGGCACATGGTTCTCAAACAATGGCGAGGTCCCATTGTCGCGAACTCTATGCATTTTGAAAATTGCAAACAAAAAATAAATATTGAAAACTACAATGCTGATGACAGAAAATGTTTAACCTTAATGAAATCTGTCCTCAAAACTAGATCTTGAAATATGTCAATGTCTACTTTCGAGATATTCCGTATCTCCTTCCGAGAATACTTTTAAAGAAAATAAAGTTCAGGCAAAATAATGAAAAAGAAAGAAAAACTTAAGCAATGTGGAATATCGTAAAAGAAGACCACATCATATCGATGCTTTCTAAAGAATGTTGTCGACAGTCTCGGCCCTTGAGTGGTAGCGTACGCACGTCCGCTGATGGCGCCTTACCTTTGCCTCAGTAGTGGCAGATCAAGATAAGCGTTAGGTGGTGATCGTCGGATACGGCGCCCGTAACGGGCTAAGTTTATTTAAAACATTGTTATTGTTGTTTGTTTTTTTGTGACTTTCGTGCAACAGTTAGTGCCGAGTTATTGAATGTCAGAAACTCAGGCCCCTCAACGGGGCAACTTATCAGAAGTGCCATGGACACTTTAAACAAAGCAGATTGTGAATGTGATCATATAGACTCCCAGTCAGATATTAGCATGATAGCTCATCTACAACAACAACTTCAACAACAGCGCAGATGTATCAACAGCAGCTTCATCAGTTGCAAACACAGCTGCAGCTCGCGCAACAAGGACAAACTCAGCCGCAGCTAATGGGAGTACCTCAACAGCCTCATGGTCAGCCTCTGCTAATATCTCAAGCAGGGCCAACAGTTACAGCGGAAGGAGATCAACAAAGTGGCGTATGTACTGCTGGTTCTACTTTCTTGCAAAATTCACAAGTAAGTGACGTTAACGCCGATAGCAGATCGACACTAAGAAGCGCAAATTCTCCCAGCGTAGTGAAAGTAACGAAGGGCACAGTGAAGAGTGCAGTGAATTCAGTTACAATATCCCAGTCTCATCTAGATATAAGTTGTTAGAAAATACTGTAAGTGATTCCATGGAGCATAGCCAAATAGAACCAGTGCAAGTGAAAATCCTCCCATTTACGTTCACGAAGTAGATGATTATACAAGCTAATATCAGACTTAAAAAAATATAGCCCAAGCAGACTTTACTACTGAACTAACAAAACTTCAGTCAAAATCATGCTCACTTCTATTGAAGACTATCGCAGTTTTAGAAAATTTTGTGATGAACAAAACATTCAATACTACTCGTTCAGAGATCCAACACAAAAGCCCCTATCAGTGTTAATTAAAGACATACCTACAAGCTACTCAGAAAAAGACATTAAAGATGAACTTATTCGTTTGAATCTACCAGTGTTAAAAGTTTGCAGGCTCTATAATAAGGTTCGTGCGATAATGGTCATTCACAAGCAAACTGTGGCTATCATCCAGGTGCGTAAAATGCGTGGAAACCATCATTATTCGAATGTAAAAAGTCTAAAGACGCCGCACCACAGTGTCTAACTGTTTTGAATTTCACGCAGCTAATTACAGAGGTTGTAGCTATTATAAAAATATTTGACTCCTTGTTAAAACTTCCCAAAAAGCAAATGACAGTAAATCAAACAACCAACGTACTTTACAATCAAAATTTTCTCTAACCGCCACTACAATCCAGTAAGCATTTCCACCCTCCTTGTACGGCAGCCAAGTTCAAGTAGCCAAACAACGTTTACTGCCCAGCCTACTAACTGGCAAAATATTATACCAACAATAGTTTCCAAGTTGTATCTGCAATCGTCCCACAAATCCAAAGTATGGTAGAAAAATAGTTACATCAGTATTAAATAATGGCAACTATTCAAGAGGTAAATAAGATATTAAACTGGAACGCCAACGGTCTAAAAGACAGGAAAATAGCTTCGATATTTCCTGAAACACCACGGTATTAATATTGCCTGTATCACGAAACCCATTTAATTCGGGTGAAAGATTCAGTATTCCGGTTTCATCACGTATCGTAATGACAGAGAAACGTCACATATAGCGTCAGGCGGTGTAGCATATTTATATCGAAGAACGTTAAACACGCGCAAGTACCGACACCGACGTCAAGAAACCTGGAATCTGTCGGGTGCGAATTGAAAGTAATGGCAAAACTTTAACTATTATAGCAGGATATAAACCCCTAACAGAACCTTTCCGGAAAACTCATACAGACGTATATTCAGTGATAACAATCCGACACATTACTGGGTGACTTCAACAGTAAAAATATAGCGTGGGGCTGTAACTCGACATCGTGGCAAGGACAGAAGCTATCAGATTTTGCAACGGCATGTAACATCAGCATATTAGCTCCAAACGAACCGACAAGATACGCGTCCAATCCAAACATCATTCCAGATGTCTTAGATATTGTACTCACCAAAATGTTAATTTTCCCATTCATCAAAAAGTATTACGGAACTCGACTTGACCACTGCCCGATACTACTATCCTATCGGCACAAATCAATAGAACACAGCTCGATCAGGAAGTAAGAGGAATCGTAAATTGGAATAAGTTTACTAATCTAATGTTATCCTTTACTCATATCCGAAAAGTATAAGTAATGCGCGACATCGACGATGAAGTTGATAAATTCTCCAAAGCAAGTATTAATGCCATCAAACAGTCGACACGACCTCGTCGTACGCCAAATGCTAAACCGATCCCAGTAAACATTCGAAATTTAATTAAATCAAAAAATAATATGAGACGGTACTGGCAAATTACTCGAAGACCAGACGTTAAAACGAAAGTAAATAAGTTAACAAGGCTGGTGAAAACTAAACTTGACAAACTACGTTTTCAAGTTTCAACAAGTATATAGGCGAAATTCATCCAAATTCGAGTCACTCTGGTCATCGGTCAAGCGCTTAACCAAAGAAAATCAAACATTCCACCCTTGAAAATAGGAATTAACCGAGTATACTCAGACGAGGATAAGGCATCAGTAATGGCGGAACACCTTGAAACTACCTTCAAACCGCACCCGTGACCGACGCATCATTTAACTCCAAAATCGAAAATTTCGTCAACTCTACTTTTCCAACGGCCGCACCACCCATTAAATTCATTACTCCATCTGAGACAGCTTTCGAAATTAAGCGTCTGAAAATTGAAAGCACCTGAATTGACGGCATAAATACCGTGTGCATGAAAATGTTGAACAGGCGATCGATTGCAGCCCTGACGGCAATATTTAATGCGGCTTTAAGGCTTCACTATTTTCCTGCAGCGTGGAAAAAGCTGTAATAATTCCTTTCTGTAAAGCTGGAAAAGACCGAGATACGTGGAAAGCTACAGACCTATTAGTCTATTGCCAACCATATCTAAAATATTTGAAAGACTAATACTATCTAGACTTATTAAATTCTCAATTCCACCAACGCTATTCCGTCGATTCAATTCGGGTTCAGGACCAATCACCAACAAACGCGCCAACTACTGCGACTCACTGAAGAAATAGCACAAGGCTATCACCAAACGGAACATACAGCATCAGTATTTTTGGATGTAAGTCAGGCGTACGACAGAGTGTGGCACTCTGGTCTAATTTATAAATGCGACAACTAAGAGTCCCGAGTATTTACAAAGGTTATCGAAAGTTTCTCTCTAACAGATCGTTTATTGTAAAAATCAACTCTTCAACCTCTTACCCGCGCACCATTGATGCAGGAGTACCTACAAGGATCGGCACTCTCTCCATTCTGTTCAACATTTTTAGCTACGATATCCCCACTGAGGTGACTCCAAGTTAGCGCTGTACGCAGATGATGTCGCCCTCTTCGCAACGCACAGCGACATTTCCGTAGCCAAGGACTATATTCAAAACACATTAAACGAGTATGTTAACTGGATTCAGAAATGGAGAATAAAAATAAACCCGTTAAAATGTCAAGCAAAATCTTCACGTTACGCTGCCAAAAATCCTACTGAATTATGCCTTCACAATACAGTTTATTCCGTGGACCTCCTCACCGATAAAATACTTAGGAGTGTTGTTGACAAAAGATTGACATGGAAACCACACATAAATGCAATAGCAAACAAAGCATCTGCCAAAATTTCAAAACTCTTCCCTCTAATCAATGCACATTCTTCATTGAAAGTCGAATGCCGATTGCTACTATTTAAGTCCCTAATTCTACCAACCATGACTTATGCATGTCCAGTTTGGGGTTGTGCAGCGACAAGCAATCTCCAAAAATTAACAACCATTCAGAATGTATTTTTAAGAAGAACATTAAATGCCCCCTGGTTCATTCCGAACATCCAGATTCGCAGAGAATTGAAAGTGCCGTCATTAATCGATCACATAACTCAAATAGCTCAAAACTTTTACCAAAACCTTCACACTTCCCCATGCTCCTTAACCTTCAGCCTAGGTCGCAATGCTGCATACTCACGTATTAAATCCAGGTATCCTAAAGACCGATTCAAACCACCGTAATCCCCCATAACTGTCAATAGATCAACTGAAACAGTCTTCTCCCGCTTCCTTTACTTTAGCCCAATATTTATGTTTTTCCGAGTAATATAAACCACTGCTTATGGATGGCCATTCCCAAAAAGTAACAAACTGTGTATTTCATAATTTAACCTCCTCGAAAGACATGTATGTCGAACGAGAAGAAATAAATTTAAAAAAAAAAAGAATGTTGTTTTAAAGGATAATGAAAGAGAAGCAAGTAATCAGGGAAAGTTGCAAATCTCTTGAAACCAACACTTTTCTAGAACTGCGGATGATCTCACGAAGCGACTAAAACCACAAAATTCAACATCATACCGTCCCAAAAACTTTCGACGCGATTTTTTCTTTGAAACTTCTTCCAATGAAATCCTCAGTAAATTAAAAATCAATATTCATTTGGTTTAGATGAATTTCCGGATTGTTTATTAAAACTAGCGCATCAGCCTTTATACATCCGTTAAGTCACAAGTGCTTCTTATGACAGGAATATTTTCAGACATTTTCAATTCAGTAAAAATTAATCCACTTTTAAAAATGAGAAAAATGAAATTAAAATTACAATTCAATTTATTTTTGTCAGTTTTCTAAAAAGAGGCTTTTCTTTACGTGAATGGAAACTTTTCCAGAAAAACGAATGATTTTCAGACTCATAACACGGTTTTAGAAATAAAAATCTGCGGAAACTGCCTTTTCTTTTCTTAACCCTTGGATGCATGACCTACTATTTTACCACTTTTTCATGACCCGGGCCCAAAAAGACCGGTGTGTATTTTCTGATATTCTTGAAATAAATAGCTTTTCTGCGTATTTTAATGAACATAGATATTCATTTTGACAAATTGAATGTTTAGAATTAAAGCTTAAACCATTTTAAAATTAAACACATAAAAAATATTATATTGTTTGTTACATTGTTTTTTAAATTATCCTAATTATCTGCAGTTTTCACAAATAAAAATGCTGTGTTCCTTGCAAACGTGCTTGTTGCATTTGCAGCAGGTTGTCATAACTTTTCTATCTTTAGATGATGGGCATACACACATCTTTTTCATTGTTAGACGTTTCTCTTTGTTATCAGAATTTGCAGATATTGCTTCACCAAAAAACTTTTCTATGTCCATCCTTATGCTTCTTTGTAGAGATGCTTTAGTTGATCTTTCCATCATATAAGGCTTCATCATTTCCATTGACAATTCTTTAAGAAATAGGCGCCTTTATGGATATCTTGGATAAAAATTTGATGTTGCCATTGGTAAAGAATAAAGGCATTCAAAGCAGCGATATCCATTATATTACACCAAGCGCCATCGGCCATCTTTTGTTTGACGCTTGCAGGTGTAATTATTTACTTTCTGGTCCATGACATCAACACCACATTTTGTTTTATTATAAAATATTACAATTTCTGGTTTCTTCTTCATTGTACTTTCTTCAATGATTTGTTATGATGCATTGTACTCAGAAGTACGACACTTTTTCTTCTTTTGGGACATAGCTAACTAATGTCATGTCTTTTTAAAAACCAAATTTGGACGAGTAAACATCGACAGCATTGTTGGATTTAAATTCTGCTGGTATATCTCTCTGTTCTCTCTCATCGTTCCCACCAGTGTTAACCTTCTATCTAAAAGGTAATGAGCAAGAGGCACACTTGTGAAAAAGTTGTCCATTGTGACATTTCGGGAAGAATTTGTAATTGTTTCCACCAAGGCTTTACGGTGTTAAAGCTATGTCTTTTGAGGAGGCTCACAATTTTTTCCTGCCTGTATAAATCATACCATCTATAGCGTCCCCTGATGACGATTCACACATCCAAAATATTTTCAAACCATTTTTTCCTGACTTACTAGGCATGTATTGTTTGAATTTACATCGTCCTCTGAAAGACACTAATTGTTCATCAATCGTGGCATGCTCATTTATCACAAATACTCTGCGGCATTGTTGAATAAATACTTCCCTAACATAACTAATGTGAGCGAGGTTATCTGTTTGTAATCTGTCTTGCCTTGTCCGTCTGTCATCAAAACGCAGGTATCGTCTAATGTCTTCAAACCTATTTACGGACATTGTTGCTCGATAAACTGGATTGGCATAATTACCAAAAATATTTCTCTTATTGGAACGTCCCAATTTTATCTGCACCAGCATGAAGAATATACCAAGAAACGCATTCATTTCGCAATACTAATACATTGCCACTTTTTCGTTTTCCAAAGATACTCGTTTTGCTTCCAAATTTGTGCATCTTGTATTTCCTCTACAATTACTTGTGGAATAAAGTAATCCCAAGCATCTTTCAAATTTGCTGTTGTAACGCCTCTCGAAGGACCTGGCTGAAATTTGATGACGTTATGCACACGAGCACGACCTTGAGACGGTGTTGCTTTACTCCAAACTGAACTATTCGGAGAAACAAATACATCATCAGTGGAACTTTGTTGACTCTGAAATAAAGATGTTTCTCCTTCATCTTCACAGCTCGAATCTTCTTCATATGAATTACTTCTGATGTATTTTTCTCTGCTTCCAATGGCATGTAGGACTCGTCAGAGTCCGAAACATGCTCTCTCCTGAACTCAAGTATTCATCTTCAGCTATCCACTCGAAATTAGTTTCAAAGTTTGTAGAAGTAGGTGGTACTGCATCAGACTCTCTATTTCTCCGAGGTGTTGACATATCTTCAAGAAATAAGCTACAATTAGTTTTGTCATTTTGTATTATACAGACAATAAAATAACCCTAACCTAAAAATTCAAAATGTGAAACTCAGAACTGTATTACGATCAATGAATAAATTTAATTGCAAGTAATAGTTCAGCACTTACCGTAAAATATCAACAGTGCTCACAACAACAAAACAACAGGAAACACTTATTCTGAGAATGAATGTTGCGAACACGTTGCACGAAACAGAAAATCCAGCCTGCCCACATCTAACTACGAACAACAAATAAAGTATGTGCTGCACCCTAGTGCCGAAACTAATGAATCATCTCTAATAATTAAAATGGCCAGTAGATGGCCTATAGGTACCCATGAAGCATTTTTTTGGCCCGTGTCATGCTGCGAAATGGGAAAAAATGTCACTGGTCCAAAATGCCTGGTCATGTAAAAGAGGTATACAAACAAAAAATTAAAAATAAAATTAACAAAAGCCCATTTGCTTCAAACAAAGTATAATATGAAACGCAAGCTTTAATTGAGGTATTAAAGGAAGGTGGATTCTAAAATTCAATTCCGATAAAGATATTCTACAAATATGCCGTCGGGTCCAAAAGACTTGGTCATGCATCAAGGGTTAAAATGTTGCTTCATCAATGAACCAAAATGAAGAACCCATTGAATATTTTAGATCTTTTGAAAGTTTTGATGTTATTGACCATAACATTTTGCTTTCAAAATTACCATCAAATGGAATTTGTGGTATTGCCCTAGATTAGATAGCTTCGTACCTTAAACATCGATCTCAAAGAGTAGAAGTACCGTACTGGCACAAAGGACACTATTTATCTTTTCCCCTCTCTGCCAATAGACCTTCGGGTTTCGCAAGGTTCAGTCTTAGGACCTATCCTATCTGTTATTCGTAAACGGTATGCCTCGTTTATTAAAACGAAAGAACAGTTCAGTTTGCGATGACACGAATGGTATTGCAAAAGAAACATTCAATAGTACGATTTCAGAATTTTAAATTGGTTCTGTAATAACAAATTAATAGTTAATGAAGGAAAACGATTGCAATGCACTTTTGCATTTCAAATCGGTAATAATCGCATGCTCCATTGAAGATGAATAATATACAAATCGCTGACGTTACGGTAACAAAATTTCTAGATCATTCAATTCAGTCAAACGTCAAATGGAACACTGACACTAAGAGAATTAAACACTAAATTAAGTTCATTATGTTAGTTCAGAATTCTTTCAAATTCTGTCAGTCTTCATGCAGCTAGTTGCGTGTATTTTGCAAATGTAGTACATTTTCGCCTGAGATGTGGCATAATATTCCTTTGATTTCAAAAATTATTCGAATAATTAATAAATGTCATTCACGTCATCCCTGCAAGCCCCTTTTCATTGAGCTAGAATCTTAGCATTGCCTTGCCTATTATTACGAATATGTAATATTTTTGAAAACTGACCTAAACGGTGGAAACATAATTTGTTTATTATTTTATGCATATTTTATTATTAAATAATATTTTCATGCAATACTACTGATATTTATAATTACAACACATGTCATAGAAATCACGTTCATCAAGTGACAGTATCAACAGCTCACTACAAGAAAACACACATAATACATGTACTACGGTACTTTACGGATTAATGTTAGTGTTTAATGGCATCTGTCAACGCTATATACTTCGTATATAGAGTTGACACATGACACTAAACACTTAAATCCTGTACACAAATTTAAATTTAAAGTAAAATCTTTCAGCTGCATAACTGTTTCTATACAATTTCTATTGATTTTTCATAAGATCATCAAAAATAATAATAATGTTTATTTTAACAAAACAATGACATATAATGAATTAGTTTATATTTGTGTTGTGTAATTAAAAGAAAACTTATATGCATGAAACAAGTAATGTACTTCAGTTTCGGGTCAATGACTCCTGTCTTGATCAGGTTTTGTCCAGTTTCTGATAAATTGAGCAAATGCTGATATGGCCACTTGTTTTGCTTCGGGACATAAATGTAGCTTCACTATGCGCAGGTTTTTTAACTTTCCTTTGCTCGTGGTGGCAGGAGGGAGCTGAGGGTGAGCAGGATTACTATGTTGTTAAGAATGCAAAAAAATCGAATCTGCAGTTCGTTTACTGTTGATATAACTTTTCTATAACTCGAACGAAAATTTCGATTTTTTCAAATATCTACTTTTTTAAATTTTATTTTATTTATTTTGTTTGTTTTTAAAAACATTTATTAATCTTCAATTATTTATATTTAAAATGTTGGGAAGGGATTCTGAAACTCAAGAAAATGTTCGCAGATGATTTCCTTATGTCACCATTATTTTTTATTGTTTTTGACTGAATAAATAAATAAAATAAAATAATAGAAATGAAATCTCAATTTCTTTTAAAATTGGAGTTTTAAATGTTCAACTTTTTAAGCGTCGGAAATGTTGGGTTTTGCTGTTAGGTGGTAGTGAGCGGTAACGTTTAAGGTAAATTAATTGCATCACTTGCTTCACCAGTTTCTTACATAACTTGAATATCCGTCCAGTGCCGGAGTGTCAAACTTGCAAAGCGTCAAGGGTCGGAACTAACACCTTTTAAAATGGTTTCGGGCCATATTTTCATTACTCGGGTTTCACACCTGACTGCCCTGTATTACTGATCTTGGCAGTTTGTCTGGCTTCTGAATGGGAGGGGATTTATCCCTCCCATGCGTGATACTAGGCCGTACTATGCACAACGCAGTGAAACACATTTGGATAATTTGAATTTAATATAAATAATTTAAATCTAAACAACCTGTTTTACATCAGGTGGGTGTTGACCCGATAGAGCGCGTGCTCTAGGCGCACAATGTCCTCGCCGCTATGAATGAAAGGACGTTCCTTCGCCGGCCGCCAGTTGGGCAACCGTGGTCTAGGTCGGTCTACTTCATTTAAAAGAAGTTGCTTGAGACTCTTCCAAACACACAAATTTCAGAACGACAACCAGAAATTGTGTCTAGTGTTGTAAGTCGTTGGTTGGGGCTTTTTATCGAATGATACTTTGAGAACCTTGAGTTTATCACGGTTATCGATTGTTGGCTTGCGGGAGACGTGTTGTCTGACCACTACACAACGCGCCGCCCTGAAAAGCTTATTCGTATTTTCGAAATACTGTTCGTTTAACTGAGTGCAAGATGTCCCTTTAAAAACAGATTTGATTAAGGAAAAAATATTTCTTCAATATTGTCGTGGTAGGAAGACGCCGAAACATTTCGAACTCTTGCAATTTTAAAATTCTGAGATTTTAATGAAAGAGGGACCTACACAATTTTCAAGTGTCTTTTATTTCATCAGAGGACAGTGTTTAACAAAAGAATTTGAAGCTATTTTTGAGAAAAGTTTAAGAAAGTTGAGGTTTCATGTAAAGTACTCCTAAAATTCAAATATTTAATCCAAACTCGCAAGGTCTTCATTAAGATCGATCAGGAATATCATTTGGAAACATTTTGGACAAAATGTTTGAGTCTAGTTTGAGCATAGGCGGACTGATGCACTGATGGAGGGCGACAGACAGATCGGACAGACAGACATTTGTCGTCAATCGATTTTCAGTATCAAGGACCTACAAAATTGGATTCTGACAAGTAAGAAGATTCTAAGATATTCAGATTCTAAGAGATTTTCAAAAGGTAATAAATTTATTTTAGCGATTTTGAAATAAATATGTATTTTTATTTAACAATTATCTTACATTACATAAAATTGGCGTATCTGGTGAATCTTTAATTATATTTTCTAAGTGCTGTGTACCCTATAACGTTAATATTATACAATTTAAAATTTATTGATTGAATTTCTAATAATGTCTGTGGTGATATTATTCGAAACACAGTATTAACTACTACAGTATTAAAACCATTTAAATACGACATACCTAATTATATAATTTAACAAACATTTAACCCTATCATAACATTTCAAAGTTTTTAAATATTAAGTTATATTATCCGAGTTATTTGAATATTCCTACAGTTTGTATGGGTGGAAATCAAGTCCATAATTGTTACAATTGTTACAGAATTATTGTTAGTATTGTGTAGCTCATCTGATTTGAGTAAACTTAATTGTTAAAATATTCTTCCGGTTTACACTGATAAACCAACATTCCTGAAGAACAAAGTAATGAATGTGTTATGTTACTAGATTCAGATATTAAGAAATGAAGGAGAGAACAATCGTTGGACGTACTATTTGATTTAAGAGTATGTGAAAACAACATTGGACACAACGGATGCTTTAAAGTACAATAAAATGTGTTAAATTCATCAAAATTGAATATATCTAAATAGTAAATGAAAATTAAAGTTGAATTGAGACTGACCATCCAGGGAGAAAATGTTAAAATTATATCCTAAAATTAATAAGATATAGACAAGAGTCAATACGTAACTAATAGCAGGGGGAACTCTTGTCAGAATGTTATTCATGCAGGAACTTCCTTTCAGGAAAGGTAAACAACATAGGAATTGTAGGTATGAGATAAATATGGGAGATGAGATAAAGTCAGATTAAGAACAGATAAGTATCATGTAATTTGCCTCATCTTTAATTTTATATTCACAACATATCTACTCAACATACAGTTAATGTACATTCAAAACAAGAATGTTTAACACACAATTTAATATTTTTAATATATAATTTACAATTTTAATATTCCCTCGCCCTGCTATGTGACTGTGTCCCATTCTGGGAAATTTTGTGTACGTATCGAACTTATTGATTGAGTGTACAAGAACTTCCTGAATTCTGGCGAACTTTTGATCCCATTTCATGTAAACAAAGCTGTGACAAAAAGCTATTTGGGCACGGGCGAATGGTCGGAAAATTTCACGTACTTTCCTATCGTCGAACGCCAGAGGAATGAAAAATCTCTTCCAACCTTCTGATGTGTTTGCGTGACGCGACGTGTATGACAGCTTTTATTAGACTGGCCTTGAGGTTGTAGTGTGTACTACATATGTTTTGAGTTATGCTATGTTCTGCACAGTGTAAATAGGTGAATGTTTTACTCGTGAATCGTTAAAAACTTTAACGCTCCTAGCTTCCCGTGTGTAAACCATTGGCCAAATATGTCAGTGATAGGATATGTGACATACCAGACTGTCACATAATATTTTGATGAGAATTGGGGCAAAACTTTATTAAATTCTTCGTAAAAGTGTAAATGTTGAGGGCATAGGCATGCAGGCAGGCTTAGCAACCAGGGAAGCGGAGTAAACAAACATAGCGTGGCAAGTAACGGACAGAAGATTGTGAAAGGGCATGTAGGATTGGTGGTAAACTAGTAATGGGGTATGAGAAACTAGAGATTTTTATTTATTTATTTTTAGGCAAAAACAGTCAAAACTGTATGCTGATGTATAAGGAGAAAATCATTCTACCTTTCTTAGTTTCAGAGTCCCCTTCCAACAATTTAACTATTAATAGTTGAAAGATGAAAAAACATAGTAATAATAATAAATTAAAAAGCCAGAGTTAACATTTCAAAACTAGATATTTCGTTCTAAAATTAAAACTTATTTTTCATAAAAAGGGAAAAAAAGA
>CAXIVR010000976.1:0-11209 GCA_964035755.1 Teleogryllus oceanicus
AATATTTTTTTAAAAATTTCTCAAGAAAATGTTTCAGTCATCAGAACGGAGATGGGAGGACGCTTTCTAATTGTAAATCGGAGTCAGAAAATAAACAGACCCAGAATATTGCCTGAAAGTGGGAAAAATTAATATTACACAACACTGTCGCTTAATGTTCGACGACTTTCTTGCTATCGAAATATCAAAATATTTTAGAAGATCCCGTTAGAATTCAGCTTCATTTATTATCATAGTAGTCGATAAATGTACTTTTCGTTGGGACTCCTCAGGATTTTAACTTATCATATGGTAAGAAGTTCTTTGTTCAATGAACAAAGCCGGCGGCCAAGCCAAATTTCGTTTATACGCTCCGTGAAGTCATGAAGGTTAGCGAATTCGAGACTCGCGGGTTCGTGGTTGGGTGACCGGCCAGGAACCCGGATCTAACGGCGTCGAGCCCCTGGCCGAAGGGATAAAAGGCACTAACTGACTGCGACGGCACGAGACTTGACAAATATAGTAATTAACGCAGGATTACTCCAGTAATAAAAAAGCACATTAATGGAGGATTACTCCCCAGTGCAAAGCGCTCAATGCCCTTAGGACTTGGAGACGCGTTGCGTCAAGGTGTAACGCAACAAATTAAAAAAATGAAGTAAGTTAAAATTAATAGTTTTTTAGAACGTTATTCTGGTGATTCCATCACCGAACAATTCTCATATCGAAAAAATAGACTGTATTACAATGCATGCCACCATTAGTTTTTATCAATCTAAATTTCGAAAAAACGTACTGCTAGCACTTCGGTTAGAACATTATCCATAATCATGTGATTTCAGAACATTATCCATAATCGTTACACTACGCAAAATTGCGTGGAGTGGATAGTTAACGTCTAAACATTCCAGTTACTCGTATTCATCATTCTTTGACACGGAACCCACCCTCGCATTTTTCTTTTGAAGCGCTCGCCGTGCGACATGGCCAAATTCTTTCACCATGTGCATTACGATCGGTCTGTCAAAGAGCGAGTCGTAGCGTTGGTTGAAATGGGCCTTTCTCTGCTTCGGAGGCCGGGCGCCGTTACTGCACGTAGGTGGTTGCAGCAGTATCGAGAAACAGGAAGTGGGAACACGTGCTGGACCGACCTTCGGTGTCTACCCAAGCCCAGGACGCCGAATTGGTAGAACCAGGCTTGGGTGACACCATTCCTCAGTTCGGTTCAGTTGGAAACGAGTACGAACTTTTCTGTTGCTCGAGAACCTGTTAGGAGCCGCAAAGGGGCCGGTCCGCAGGGCCGCAGTTAGGAGGGCTCTACGATGATCATTGACTCTACAGATTAGCGTTTGCCGAGGACAACCTTCGTGACTGGGAAGTAATTTTCTCCACGAGTCGTTTTTTTCCCCTGCAGGTCGAGTGTACAGACCTCAGGGGACCCGTCATTATTCGAACATGTGCGTCAATGTACGCGTTCTGTACGAGTATCTGTGGTGTGTTGGGGATGCATTTCTGCAGTGGCATTGGAATGCTCCACAGGATAGAAGGTCACCTCCACGGCACCCAATATCTGCATATCTTGCGAGATATTATGGTTCCGTCGATGTGACAAACGTATCCGGATGGAGAAGTAAATTTTCCCAAAATGACCACTCGTCAGTTCACAAAAGCAAATTGGTTCAAGAATGGCTTGCACAGCATGAGGAGTACGGTTCTGGCTGGCCTCCTCGTGGAGCTGACCTGAACCCAATTGAAAATATGTGTCCTGAGACGAAACGTGTCATGGCAAAAATTGGCCAGATCCACCTCCGTCCACGGCTGATGCTATCTGGGATGTGGTGATTGATGCGTGGTGGAGATGCCCATTGTCCCAACTGTCCTGCTAAGTGGGGGGTTTCAGTTTGCGTAGATTACAAGCTGTGGGCTGGATGATGGCTTTTGGTCCTCTTACTGACAAAAAAACGGCCTTTTTTAGGGCTACTAAATAATGAAGAATAGGATCCACTGCAATGTGGATTAAACAATATAGTTTTAAAAAGACCAGCAGTTGAAAAATATTATTGAGTAAAATAATCTGGAAAACGGGGAATCAAACCTCGGCTCAGACACAACCCCGACACCACTAAGACAGTGAGCTACTACGTTCCTGACAAAAATTGCTAAAATTGACAAGTTCCATACCCCATACTTCCTATTGTAAGATAGGATGCGTACTGCAATGGAAAAGTTAGTTTTAAATTATGTAAATATTTCGAGTGAGTATATGTTTCAACTCTATATTTCAGAGCTGTGTATAAAGTAATAACTGAAATAGTATAAATACCAGGTGCCTCCAAAATATTAACATAACTTTAAACTTTTACGATATCAGAAATGCAGTTTGCCCAACAACCTTTGATAGGACAAGAAAAGTCTCAGAGATATTTTATAACATGTTTATTTTAGGACAAATTCAATCATCCTTCATTTTTTAAATAGAAGTTTATAGTTTTCACCTGAAATGAATAGAGCATGGAAGAGAGTAATTATATGATTTTTCATTTTTAATATTTTGAAAGAAATATAAAGTAAAACTTACAGTGAGTGTAAAAGTCATTGTAAACTCAAGAGCGGACTTCAAATCAAAGGCCTAGTCAATCAACAGATAAGCGTTTGCCGAGGACAACTTTCTGACTGGAAATGTAATTTTCAAAGTATCCTTATTCTACATTAGTAATAAACCAAACAAAAATAGCCAAATATTTATATTTGTATCAAATAATAATACTTAATAACTAGGACAATTTGGTTAATTGAGCAGATATGATTTTATTTTCTGCATTTGTTTATCTTAGGTTAGCCAAACTTATTACATAATAATATGGAGTTAATGAAACAGCATTTCAAATTATTAATTTCAAGTTTTACAAATTTCGTGGATAGAGAAACGTGTTGACGAAAACATGATCCACTTAACTGCAGTGTGGGTTAACTGAGCCTCTTATTGTGATGAAGTGAATTATAAGAGTATGTTGAACGCAGTCCTGCAAGTATATCATAAATGTGGACAGATTTTAATGAAATATCATTTTACTTTCTGTATACGACATATATTTCGATACATGTAGTATAGAGAAGATATAAAAAAACGACGCAATTTCGGCAGAAAATCATTGTCGGGCCCTGATAACGAAAAAGTGGATAATTACATTTGCCAAATTAAGAGCAAAAGTCCTCTAATAGTGATATAGCCTGTTTTGTTGAGTCCTTGATGCGAAAACCCAATTGAAAGCGAAACACTCGCCGTCTATCAGTCTGTGAACACTAACAGCACTTAAACCACAAAACACACACACGCATCCAGTCACAACTCAAAACAAATTTAGTGTTTTAGATTATGAAACAGATTTTCTCGCCTTCCTGATCCTCACCCTTTCTACCATCGACAAATTTATGCACGAACCAAGCAAACAGGCTAGGAAGCGTGTCAAACCAAAACACGTAAAGCTGCGCATCCTAGCTCACTTGAAAACAAAGAATCCTACTGAGCCTAAAAACAGGTACTTATTTTAGCGCGCCATCTTTCCTCCATTCTCGAGGAAGTTACCCTCCAATTTCTAGTCTCATCTATTTTTAAACCTAAGGAGGTTAGCAGATGTGACTGCAAAGTTGACACCTACACAAAGACACTGACCAATCAGGACACAGTCATTATCATAGGAGGGCAGAATGACATTACCTGGCAGTAACATTGACACCTGAACAACATGTGAAACAAATTACAATGTGCCGCCCAAAATACCAACATTGTAGTCTCGACTCTGCCCTTCTGGTACAACAGACCAACACTATGCAGCGAGATTAAGCGCAAACCAACAATTAAAACTGCAACTGAGAGAAACAAATGTCACACTTTTTAAATTAATTTCCTCTCAGCAAACACTTCACCCGGCACATGAACTTTGCTGGAAAACAGCGATCGTAAACAAGCTTGCACAATACATCATCAACTCTAGTCTAGGAGTTTCTGCCAAAATCCATCTCTTTCACCTTCCTTACGTTCTCCACCCTCACCTAATTTCGAACCCAGTTGCCTTCCTCTGAACCTACTCCCGTTTCTCCCATTCCCACTACCAATTCATCTACACCTGATGCCCCATCTTCCTCACAACCTGTGACTGCCGGGACACACTACAACCTTCGACCACGCACTCGAGGTATAAGTGGAGTAAATATATAAACTACAGTGAGATGCAGCAGAAAACATTCGTGTAGGTACGTAAAAATAAACATTATTCACCATAACGTTCATCCCTTTCAAATAAAACTGAGTTTATCAGGCAGTCTTCAGAGCGATCTAAACCAAATGGATGTTCTTTGCTTTACAGAATATTGGTTATCTCCTAATGAACTTAGCATTTCCAAATTCAAACTTTACCTGCAGGCTTTATTGCAGAGAGAGAGAATCGCACAAAGGTCCTACATGTATGGGGTTCCTGTATCTTCGTTAGAAATAATATTGATTCTATCTCCTTGAGGAACAAATGTGTATTCCATTGAAAATATTTTCGAAATTTCTGTTGTACATCTTGCTTCACTAAAAGTGATATTACTTTGCATCTACAGACCTCAACAAAGAGAACTGCAGATTATATTTTGTTCTTAGAAAACCTGGATATAACACTTAAGAAAGTCAGCAATCGCTCTTTTGAATCCATTTTTGTATGCGGAGGTTTTAACATTGATTTTCTGGTCGAAATCTTGTGAGAAAGAAAAGTTTCCAATTTAATTAATTCCTTCAATTTAGACATTACAGTTAATGTACCTACAGGATCACACAAAATTAGATGTAGTCCATTGATCAAATTATAATTAACAAAACTCTTCTCGATATAAAGTTGATAGAAGAGATTTAGGATACAGGACCACGATGCACAAATTCTTACCATTATAAGAAATGCGATCACTGACACAATAAATAATTCACATATGACTAGATCGTTTACTAAAGTAAAATAAAATTATTCATTGATTACTTGATGCAGGAGTCATTGGAAGCGGTTTATAATACTGTTGATACAAACGACAAATATAATTCTTTTTTTTTCAACTCTTTCATTACATTTTAACACTTGCTTTCCTCTTCAAAAAGAAAAATAAATATTTCCCGGAAAAAGTAATTTTGAATAACACAAGGATTAGAACATCTTGTAAAACAAGCGAATTCTTTCTTTCATTTCTAAACGTCATAACGTATCTCACAATTTCTTATCTACTTTAAATAATACAAATCATTGTTACGAAAAGTTATAGGCAGGCTAAATCATGAAAAACGATCAGGATACTTTGAACTCAAATAACAAAACAAAAGCAATGTCGAATATAATAAAAATACGACTAAATCAACTAGAAACATTGTAGAGAACGTTGTTTTAAATATAACGATATAAATGTGAACGATCCGGCAACAGTGGCTAGTCTCTTAACCAATACTTTTGAAATCTGCCGATCTCACTAAGTTTCTTCAGCCACATATTCAAATGAAAATGAACGGCTGAACTCGTGGCTCATTCAAAGTCGCAAGCCTTTCACCACTGAGGTCCGGTTCGATTCCGTCGAATCTCATGTGAAATTGTTCCAACAAAACGAGTTCGGCTGCTTCACAAGGGCTAGAGACGCATTGCGTCAAAATGGACGCAACAAATTAAAAACAAAACAACAAAAAAACAGACAGTTCATCCAACATTTTAGTCACGATTTTCGTTTCCGAAACTTCTTCCTATGAAATTCTCAAAATAATCGTAAACTAAAAATAAATATTCGTCCGGTTTAGATGAATTCCGATTTTTGTTAAAGACCTGCGCTATGCCATTATACACCCGTTAACTCATATTTAATTCATCGTTATGCACCGGAACGTTTCACATATTTTCAAAACAGCTAAAATTAAGTCGGTTTTCAAAACGGCACAAAAATGAAATTCAAAATTATCGGACCATTCTTTTCTATCAGTTTTTTCAAAATATTAGAGACGTTTTTTACGTACGAATGGAAAACCCTTTTCTCAGTAAACACGACGCGCTTTCAGATTGCCAACATGGATTTAGAAAATCAAAATCATCGGAAACAGCTATATTTTCTTTTCAAAGATGTCGCCTCATCATTGGATCAAAACGAGGCACCTATTGGATTATTTTGAGATCTCTCAAAGCTTTTGACGTCATTGATCATGACATTTTACTTTTCTGCATTTCCTTTATATGGAATCCGTGGTGTTGTTTAGATTGGTTATGTTTATTTATTTTAATTATTTTACGACAAAAAGCAGTTAAAAACTGCGTATGACGTGCTATGGGAAAAGTGAATTGTAGTACATTTTCAAAATTTGCGATCTTAATTAACTTAATTTTGTGTTCCATTCATTTAAATGACGTTCCATTAAGGTTTGACTGAATTGAGTGACCTATAAATTTTGTTGCCTTAACATCAGTCAATGGTACACCGTTCATTTTCAATGGAACACACACTTGTTTATTTGAAATGGAAAACTGCATTAAAACCGTTTTCTTTTCGTTTACTATTAATTTGTTATTTCGACAATTCCTTCAGACAATTCCGAATAACCTATTCCATTTCTTCGTTCACAAATTTTAATGTCAATCGAAAAATAAGGTTCCTGCGACGCCTATCAACACCATTGTGGTACAGCGGATTTCACGAAAACCAAAAACAGAGATTTCTGAGATAAGATAAGTTCACTTGAACGAAGGCAACAGACATGATTACATCAGTAATTTTAACAGCTTCAACATCTGACCTTTTGATCAATTTTTATGTCATTTATGTTCGCTTTTTAAACATTTTAAAACATTTTTAGAGTATTTTAATGATCATTCTTCGTAATGATTTGGTTATCACACCTATCGTTATGAGTAGCAAGTCACTAAAATTCCTCAATACAGGCTGAATTGAATACCATTTAACAAAGTAGTATTGAATATTCATCACTGTCGCTCTACCACAGATGCTGAAGTAGCAATGAGGGTTGTCACTGAACCATATCAGCCTGTGCCTGGTGTAAGTTGCTTTTGTTGATTTTGCTGTCACTATAATTCTCCTGAATTATCAATTAAAATATTACAATTTTATACAGAAAGGTTTTGAGGACTAACTGAGCCGCTGTCCATCTAATCTCAAAAGATTTGGCCCAGCTAACCGCATTGATATGAATTTCTAATAACTTTTAATATGTTATTATAACTTAACTTTCAGTATTATAGGCTGCGAAACTACATATTTTGTCAATGGTAAAACGTTTCTGATTTCATGAATATACAGTTGTTTCATTATATTTATTGATTTTAAGTTTTAATTAAACTATCGAGAAAATTGCACTCACCTCACATTTAAAAGCCAAAGATCTCCATAATCGGCTACCCATCCAGCGACATAACAGCCTTAAATGTGCCAGGGAGTCACCTTTAATACACATTTAAATAATATTCACGTCAAGAACATTTTCTCGACATTTGTTTTTTGCATTATTTTCTTTAGCATGTTTTTTCTCTATAGTCACTAAACACTTCAGATGTCGATGTGACAAAATAAATTTAAAAAAACATTTTAGGTGGGCTGACTCACTTAATCCTACACTACCATGCTCACTTTACAGGTGAGTTTTCAATTTCCTTTCTAATCTAGTTTATTTTCTCAATGAGTATTTTTCTCATATTCTCACGTCAAATGGCATTAGATTCAAATTTTCCACATATATTGTTGCCAGATCTTTAAACGTTAGGCATGAACATTATTAATATTATATAATTATAATATATATATATATATATATATATATATATATATATATATATATAATTTTATAACACGCCCACACGCCTACCTTCCAGCTGGTGGCGATGAAGCGTGAACAATGAATGCTCGTGAAGAGCTTGAATCTCAGGAAGCAGGATCTTTCGGGTATAAGAAAGGTCTGAACCCTTGACACAATGAATTATGTAAAATTCTGTAAAATGAGCATATATTCAGAAAAAATAACAAACAAATTAAACAGTGGCACAAATATACAATAAAGTATGCACTTATGTAGATTGTCGCTGCAAAGAAAACAGAAACAAACAAAAGAAAGAACATAACCACAAAATGTATAGGCGTCACCTCGACTGCCTGAATACTTCAATAAGTACTATTCTACAATTTTTTTGCTTCTACCTCTTTCTGAATTATTTCGTGTACCTCATTTAACTTTTGAATCTTAAGTTTTCCGCTACAGCCCTTTAAGTGATTCTTCAATTATTCTATCATAGACTGTTCACAGGTGTCAGCCTTAAGCTACACATTTATTGCAATGCTGTGAACTCAAAGACAAGAATAAACGTGACACACACGTTACTTAACGTATCTTTACAAATTATAGCAACTAATTATCCCTGGATAATAAAAATGAAAGCATGACTTTCAAATAAGATTACTTTATTACATGAAAAATCATAATTTACTTTAGAAAGTTTACAAGGTATGGCATTCAAACGAATTTACTGGGCGTACAGCGAATGAAATATAAACTGCCGCTCCCTACGTTGAAATATTTCTCCCAGTAATTATTTGGGAAATTTCACCTATTTTAGGACGCTTCGCCTGGTATTTAAACTACACGGTTTCCCAACAAATTGCCGCATAGAAGTTGCCAGTTCTTTACCTGACATCTCCTTCCCGCTCGCATCAGTTAACCCTGGTTTTCGGTCGCTTGCAGTCCTCGCCAGTCGCTTGACTGGTTCGATCTCTCGCGGTTACACCACTTCTTTCCCTCGATCTCAGGATGCCGCCCCACGTCCAAATTCCAGACCTTTCTCTCGATCTTTGGCTCGTACCATCCACGTATGTGGTCCAAGTCCTTCTCGCCTAGCTTGAGTGTTGGGGTCGTCCTTCTGCCGCCTGCCGCGTACACGTTGCTCGCGCTTCCAGCTTTAAATAACCAACGTACTTGAATTGAATACTTCTAGCACTGGCCGACATACCACACTTTGAGCGTGCGTGGTCGTGGCGTACAAATTAAATGCTGAATTTCGTTTAGAGTCCTTCTGCGTGAATTTATTTCAATTATGAAACTATTTCAGATTTAAGCAATCACATCGCTTGCTTACTCGCGTAATGTTAGTGCTAACACTGTACATGCACTTCACTTCTGAATTCTATCACTTATTACCGCGTTTCAAATCAGCTTTAACTGCAAGTAAATTATACTCCTGCACTAACCAATGACTATCGCCGAAGAATTAGGTTGAGTCGCCGTCGCTGTCGAAGTTGTAAGAGAGCCTCCCGAAGCGCGTCGCGGTATTTATTTACTCCGCCTGGGGAAATTTCTGAGGTGCATTCTCCTCCTTCGGCCCTCTCAAGAAAAATGTTATCCGTAACTTCGGACATCGGAGTGCGAAAACCTGCGGGTAGATGTCGCTTCTCGGACCATCGCTCCGCCGCGTACCCTATTTCTCTGTGTTCTGGGCTTTTTCGTGGCTTATGGTGGCTTATGGGTTTGTATAATCCGTGACGTCACAATATATATATATATACATATATATATATATATATATATATATATATATATATATATATATACAAAACAAACTAATGTTAAAAAGATAATAATATAGAAGATATAGCTTTACAATAAATACTATGAACATCGAAAACAGTACACTGATTTTTGGAAGGTTTAGAAACTGTTAAAAAGCCTTTCATCCAAAACAACCAATTTTGGGCTTCATCACTTTATCAATAATCCTACGATATTTAAGAAGCTTTTATAAACAGTAAAAAGATGAAAAATTTGGGTTTACATATTTAAGGGCTTCCTATTATTGGGGATAGTATTGTATTTTATTTCAATCATCTATGTCCCCGTCTGAGGTTCGGACTCATTGCAGCTGCCTAGGCCAAAGGATGGCCTTGCGTTTACCTAGAAAACTCTAGCAGAAACTTTTATTACATAATATGAACGATGTGTTAGAAAGAATAAAGATATCAAGTTTAGAAATTAAGAATACTTTTTTATTTCTTTATATTACAAAAGTTCAAATGTCTCTGATATTTGTACAAAAACTCTGATATTTGAAAATAAAATAAATGGCGTTTTTGTAAGCTTAAAAGTTTTCGTTTACGCCTGTTGAACAAAACATATTACGTTATTTATTACTAGGTATGAATTCCATTTGCTTTGATTATTGTCTCTAGTCTTTGTACACAAACAGTAACGTTGTTTCAGCAACGTGCGTAATCGCAGAGTCAATTAAACTTCGTTCTCACAAACATGCATGCATTTTTATTAGACAAACTGTATTGTCTATTTTTATTCAGAACTGACCATATAACTCAGAGGTCATATGTGATCAGTGAATGTCAGGAATTTAAGAAGTGAATGAATTTGCTTTCTTAGTGTTTTAGGTAGCTATGATATAGTGGCGCCTCTAGAGTGACCAGATTAGTAAACAGGAGGGCACCAAATATATAATATTTACCGCTTAAATGTTCGACCTATTTTCATTACTGACATTTGATTCTGATCTAATGGATCCTAATCTTTTGTTAATATTCTGTCTTTATAATTCAAGTTTCTGTTAGGTAAATATATTACTTTTATCTTGTTAAAATGAATGACGATATTCATATTGCTTTGTGAAATTTTAAATTTTAAACACGTTTACGAATTCTTCGACAGATCAAAATACAACCAATTTCGTACAGAAGCATTAAGGAACACATTTTTATACACCGTCATACGTTCCTAACGTGTTTGCAAATGTCAGAATTCAGGCAGACACATGATTTGTGACCGACGAGTACAATAACCTTACATAATTCCTCTCAATTTCTTTTCTACAATGAAGAATCCATTATCGTGTTAGAGCTAAGCAGCAGCCTAAGGCTTCCTGTCGCCACTGTTGCCCAATCCTGAGCTTTTAAATTTTTTTAATTTGTTGCTCCTACACTCTTGACGCAACGCGTCTCCAAGCCCTTAAGGGCGTTGAGCGCTTTGTACTGGGGAGTAATCCCATTAATGTGCTTTTTATTTTTGGAGTAATTCTCCGTTAATTACTATATTTGTCATGTCTCGTCACGTCGCAGTCAGTGCCTTTATCCTTCGGCCAGGGCTCGACGCCGTTAGATCTCGGGTTCCTGGCGGTCACCCAACCACGAACCGCGAGCTCGAATTGCTTAACCTTCGTGACCCCGGAGC
>CAXIVR010000977.1:0-23848 GCA_964035755.1 Teleogryllus oceanicus
TTCTAGAAGACCTTCACAAAAATTAAGTTACATATTTTTCGTACCCCAGGCCAAACGTGGACGCTAACCGCCCAAAGAGTGAGATTCAGTTATATAAAGCAGAAAACCCAAACAACAAAACACTATTTTTTGGTTGCGTCTTTGCAACACGTCTCTTTATCCCTTCTGGGCATTAAGCGTATTGGAATAACTCGATACCTTTTTGTCTTTTATCTCCACATTGTGCCTTTAATCCCTTCGGCCAGCATCTCGGCGCCATTAGTAACAGGGTTCCCAGACGGTCCCCAGTCCAAGAATACGTTGTATCTCGAATGCTTAACTTCCGTGACTTCACAGAGCGCAGATAAGTAATTCGGCTAACGAACTAACACCACCAACGCAGATAAGTAACGGCACTAAAACTACCAACCATATGCTAAATTAAAGGCTAATTTAGGCTCATTGAATTCCTCTTTCTTGAATTCCAGGCTGTTTTGGATTACCAAAATCTTGGGTGAGTCGAAAGTGGGGCTCATCCGAAAGGCGGATCGCGAGCAAAGAGCACCAATTGGAGCGGAAGGCGCGAACAGCATCATAGAGGACACTTTTCATGGTCTCCAGGGAGAGGCGAAGGGTTGACGGACGATTCTGTTTCACGTGGGACATTCCGCACTTTGTCTGTACATTACAGACCTCGAACCAAGCGGCTCTGACACAACAGAATGGCAACAATTGTATTTGTATTTTCTAAACTTGAGATAATGTAAAATGTTTGTTTAGTCATTAATCCAACCATTCATTAACTTCATTACAAGTACTAAACAACCATACACTAAATTTGGACGCGTACGCCGGTGAGAGTTCAATGCATCGGAATATGATTAGTAAATCAAGAAATGTCTTATCCTGCAATATTCTGTAAGATTCTCTTAAAATATGAAAAATAATATTGCTAGTGAATCATAAATGAAATTAGTTACAGAATCGCACACGAACAGTTAATATTACCCTAAATTGTAACAGGCTGTAACTCCTAAAACAATGGCCAATTTCCCAATACAACGCATATATTGGCAGCAGTGATCTCTGTACTAAACATAATATAGAGGTAACTGACCGGAGATATACTTAATTTAAAGGGTATAAGAAATGTCTTCATAAGTGTAGTAATCCCCTAAAAAGTTATTGAGAATGTGAACCTCTTTAATCAGATGCGAAGAAGTAACACTGCTTCACTCCAGAGCCAGTCGGGTAGGTTGGTAGGTAGGTTGGTTGGTTGGTTGGTTGGTTGGTTAGCTGGTTAGTTGTCAGTGATTCCGGGCGCGTCACTAACGAGGTCATTAGTTCCGTAAGTGTAGAGCATGTTTTCCCTCAGGAGGTGGCGGTGATTTTCCTCGCTGAATGACGAGATCCGGCGCCGACTTCAGTCGGCAGCGGGGTTTCCTGCACCAGGTATCTTCCACCAGCGGCGCATCACCCCAGGCGGGATAAGCTCATGCTCCGTCCGGTCGCCAGGCATGTGTGGTAGTGTAGTGAATGTCAGTGTAAATGTGTGTAAGGGGTGAGGATACAACAAGGAAGGGGAAGGGAAAATCGCGCGCGGTCCGTGGCCCATTTGTTAGGATACTGATTCAGCATTTACCTGCTATTGATCGGAGAAATCCCGAAACTACCTATCAGAGCAGCCAGCCTGTAGAATTTTCCTCCAGACAGCTACTGAATTTTACCTAGCTGACAAGTTATGGTCGGATTAAATAAGTACCGACTTGGGAGCGCGTTGTGGTGGGGAGCAGCGTTTCACGCCGACAGCGGCGGAGCACGTGATAGAAAGGGGGAAGCGGCGAGGACCGCCCGATCGCGGTGACAGAAAGACAAGCGGTACTTACAGTAGGTGGATGTATGCAGGCCTCTTCGTCACAACTCCGGTATTCGTCCTACGTCAAATGCTGCTCTCCACTTCGCGAAGCACATTAATTTACCTCCGAGATGTTCTCCATCATTACAAACACAGCATTTCCACTAGATTTACACTATTTACACAGTTTTAATTGTCAAAAATACTGTTACAAAGGAAACACCCCACTTATTTCAGTCATTTTCCCCGATGATTGTTCAACTGTGGAACTCAAAGATTAAGAGAAATAAAAGTTTTTCAAAATTTTGTTCCAAAATCTTCCCCTTTCCCATACCTGAAATTATTTTTTTCATATGATCGCCACTTGGGATTGTTCTGTGTTATTCTTCCGAGCATCAGTCATGAGCTTTTCCCCCCATAACGCATTCTTCTGCCAAAAACCCTTTTATTTGCGCCAAATTTTCTCAATGGCATTAAAGAGACAGTGGTAAGGCGGCAGAATCACCCATGTCTAGGTTTCTGGCCCAATTTATCAAAGTATATAGACAAGAGGGTTTTTATTTTGCTGCTTCTTCTAACAGTTCTGTTTTAAAATTCTGATATCGTCAATGTTAGAATTTTGACAAACCCAACCATTCAATAATCTCCTTTTTTCATTAGCAATAGTTGGGTTTTGTTTACGATTACAGAGTGGTAAGAGCACTGTAAAAACTTTTTTTGAATTTTTCTAAAATTTTTAACAATTTTTTTTCAAACCCCCTCGTGAAACGTGTCCTGATAAATTTTCCGGGGTAGTTGCCGGTTTTTTACAAAAAATAAAAAAATTTTTTTGAATTGGAAGTTTAGCATGAATAAATTATTTAACCCCCTTACCAATCGGCACTGCAATTGTTCCTTTGGGTGTCGTGTGTCATTCCGTTACGACGAGTGCCTTGCATTTATCCATGTCTCATCTAATCCACGATATCATCAAAATTTTTCTTTAGTAGTTTTTTTTAAAATCTTCCACGCCACGCCACCCCACCCACGCCACGCCACGCCACGCCACGCCACAATACCTGTGCTTTCCATATGTATTTTTTACCATTTAAATTTTTTAATTTAAACCCGGACATGTCAATTTCGTAAAGATTGTTTTTTGGGCCCAAAAAATGATATTTTACCAAGGGTTTCCTGAGCTTTTTAATGGGGGGTGCCCTTACGGAAATAATATTCATAAATGTGTCAACGAATTGCCCACTGAAAGAAATCGATGTTTGTCGAGTTTTCGATTCTTTTTT
Source organism: Teleogryllus oceanicus (assembly GCA_964035755.1). Taxonomy (NCBI): domain Eukaryota; kingdom Metazoa; phylum Arthropoda; class Insecta; order Orthoptera; family Gryllidae; genus Teleogryllus; species Teleogryllus oceanicus. Next base: position 3,115 of record CAXIVR010000977.1, read on the forward strand.
CTTTGGCGTCCTAACGAGGTGTTTCTTTTTTCCTTTTCTGCCTAATTTTTTTTGCCCTTTAAAACAGATTTTGGGAAATTTTTAAAGCTGCTGCAATTTCTACACAACTTTGTTTACGCGAACAGGGGCCCATTTTTTCCCTCCTGCGGGAAATACCCCCACATAGCAGAATACACCCCGGACTGAACTCGCACATTGCAGAACATTTCCCCCGGACTAAATTTCGAAAGGGAACACTCCACCAAAATTATTTTCTTGAAGGAATTTGGGGACAAATTTTACCCACAACGTCTGACATTTTACACCAATAAAATATTCACAAAAACTTATCTGACCAGAAGATTCTCACGATAACACTGCTAAAAACGAAAAAAAAAAAGAGATCGAAAGCACAAGAAAATTTTTTTTCTTCACTTAGCGCCCTGTCACTGACCAGCAACGGGAAGTTGCGATGCGTACTAAACTTGACAGGAGGGAGCGAAGGGCCCCTAAATCTGTCATCGCGACTTCACCCCGGCGTCCGGCCCGGCAGAACCCGGCCCCGGGGCCCCCGGGTCCACCCGCCCGTTTCGTTCTGCCGTGGCAACTACGCGAAGACGACCCCCCGATAAGGGGTGTTTGGAGCGCGGCTCCCCCGCAGCTCCCAAGTCCCGTCGGTTCTAATTCTTTTAACCGTGTGGGGATCCGTGGCCCCACACTATTAATTTTTTTAAAATAATAAATAGTTTGAAAAATTTTTTTTCAGCAACTTGTGATTCCTTTCAAATGGGGGGTTTGAACAACGACCCATCTTTACGTTATTTTCTACAGGATGAGGGGGGAAATTTTTTTCAAAAAAATGTTTTGATAGAAAAAAGGTACATGCTTTGAATTTGCTGATTTTTCTAGACATTCTAATGAATTGAAAACCCTTTTTATTTTACATATTTTTACATATTTTAGTATAAGTACATATTTTCACATATTTTTAAATTTTACCACTATTTTTTTCCAACATTTACTAACTTTACCAATATTTCTTAATCGAATATTACTTGTACAAAAATATCAAATAAGAATTTCCAATAATATTTCGGGAATCGGTTTTTTATAAACTTAGCAATGTAACACTACATTTATGTCCTCGTGACCCTTTTGTCCACTGACCTTTCCTGTTTTCGAAACCGCAGGATGAGCGGATTCAAGAAGCAGAATGTAAGCAATCACATGCTTTCTTTGGGGTTTAAACAACCCATAAAATTAATGGGCATACATTATTTAGAATGTCTGTCTTATCGCGCTTTCCGCCCCTCCTAAAACCTCTGCCTCGAAATGCGTAGGAACCTATGTTAAGCTTCCCCTACAGGTCACGTATGCACGTCTCTTCGTAAAACTACAGGCTGTACTTTCAAGATTTTTCGTTTCAAAAAAATCTTATTGAGTGATGTGGACTGGACGAGACAATGCCAAAAAACAAGCGATATCCAAAGAGTTAGTGGCTAGATACATCCGCGAGTTTCCAAAAGTTCGAAGTGACCGGGTATTTCGCCCGAGAGAAAGGTTTCAACCTCCCAAGGTTTCAAGTCACGCAGCACATGCTGAAACGCAGAGAAGAAAAGAAAGAAAAATTTTAAACTCAGCAAACATTCTGACATCTTCACCTGATGTTCAATCAAGTAAGTGTTTTTCACCGATTTCTGCGCGATTGGTTAGAGCCGATATCCCCATTTAAAAGTGTGATGAGTTCAAAAGTTTTTGAAAAAAATTGAAAACAAATTGAATGAAAGCACAGCAGAAAAAAATTTAAAGAAAACTATTTAGGAAACTCTCACTAAAATTCGGAGGAAATAGAAACAGTAAGGTCTGGGGTTTAGTTTTAGAAACTACTGATTGAAGGAAGAAATTTTCAAAAATTATTGTAGGGAAAAAGTGCCCCGAATCTCCCCGACATCATTTCAAATTTTGAAGTTTTATAAAAATGCAACAATTTCAATTGTTAGGTTTTTTAATGATATGTCTGTGTCCAGGGGACATGCATGAAAACGTGTTGTTGTTTTTAACCGATGCCTTCCTTTAAAGGTGAAAGGGGGGGTGTATTAAAAATGTTCTACCCAAAGGGACAGCAGGGAGTACATGCCTTCACGATGGGGAAAAGTTACATAAATTCGAGTGATACTTTGATACCGACGTTAAAAACTTTTTTGACCCGAGGGGTTAAAATGTTTCAAGACAGTTATCTTGAACTGAATTTGTTCACAGCCGGTAATTAGCAAGATGGGGCACGTGGTTAGAAGCAGCAAATATTATTGTGAATACTTTGAGCAAATAAAAGCATATTTTGAAGCGGGACTCCGAGTCATCTGCGGCACATACAAAATCGAAATCTTTGATTTATGATTCTAGTTTGAGATAAAATTGGGCTTTCTTTCTGGAAATGCAATTTTTTAGTAAATGCTATCGCAAAGCTTGAGGCTCAGAAATGCCATTCGCTGCTAGTATTAAGGTCATTAATAGTACATTAGCAAAATTAAAAGACGTAACAGGTAAAAACATAAAAAATGAAAAAGAAATTACAAGATCTGCTTGGAGAAAACCCAGGCTCGAAAGAAATGAAAATCATTGCCAACGTTCTCAGTGGAGGAAAAGACACTCAACACTGAAACTAGAACTGAACCCAAAGGATATATCGGCTTGAAATATGCCCAATCTCTTCTGAAGATGGGGAACGTTTTTTCAGCTGCTCAAATCTATTTTGAGAGCTGATCGACGTCATTTTCTCTTTGAAAGCTTGAAAATGCATGTTGTATCTAACAATTTTTAAACTCTAACTTTTAGTTTTTATTTTACATTTTTTAATTTTTTCCTACATATTTTTGAAAAAATGAATATATATATATGTACATATTTTGAATTTTATTACAATAAAATCCGTTCCCTAGTGATGAGTTATAGTCGTTTTGAACGATTCCGTATCCTAGACCCACCAGCATAGTTACGTATGTTTTTTAATTACATGATTTTTTATGTAATTGAGTATTTAGCAACGTCGGTCAGCTTTGCATTTGAAATGTTGACAATCACTGACAAGAAATCCTGGGCTTGTTGTTGTATTGTAGTGACAAGTTTCGATCAACCTATGGTTAGAGTATAATTAGTAGTTCCAAAGAAAAGAAGAAAGATTGCCCACAAGGCGCTGACAAAGACAACACATCTTTGCATTAACTGCCCTAAATTTGTTTTACAACACTAAACTTTGTTTCAAGTATTCTGCTTTGAAATTACATAGCATTCGAATTATATATTACAAGAACAAAATTTGTTTTGTTCTTGTGCGTTTATCAATATTGATGGGTTTTCTGCTTATATTTAATTTCTTTAATTTTGCCGAAAATATAACTTATGTAGTATTGCATTAAATATACTTCGTTGAAAAATATCGCGTTAATAGAATTATTTCTGTCTTGGGTCTCTAGACCCCACCAGCAGTTACGTAGTATTTTCACCAGCACAGTTAAAGGCTAATTTTAATCGGACCATGTGTGTCGAAAAATATTGCCTCTGTCGGATTCGAACCTAGAACCTCCTGGTCGAGGCACTGTAGTGACATCAATTGATGCACAGAGCCACCTCCCCAGTGGGAGCCAGTCAGTCTTCCGCAAGTTTCTGCGCCATGAAGTACGTAAGTGGGAGAAGTTTCAGTTTTTAACGCTGCCCAGAGAATCTGATGGGGGGAGAGGTGAGGGGATGGTGGCTGGGCGGATGGAAGGTAGGCATAGTATTGCGGTGAACAATCCTTGCAGATAGTGGGTATTTTCATACTTTAGGTTTGTCAAATGGGGTGAATGATTCAGAAGCTTAGTGCTCGTATTTTTAAATGTTATAGAACAAATGATTAAGGACCGAATTTCATAGTTGTGTGTTTCAGAAAAGCTCAAAATAAAAACTAGGCCATCACCAAAACTTCCAGGTTTGAAATGCAAAATGCCAAGAAGGGAAAAGATAGTTCAGCAGAAAACCTTGCATTTCCCATTATTCTGAAAAAAACGGTTAACGTTTGCCCAAAATAAAATACATTATTTGCTGGCTGTGTTTTCTTTTAGAATATCGACGAAGAGGGGTTGAATTATCTTTTTTTCCAGGTTTCGTCTCCACTGATCCATCTCCCTACTCGTTTTCAATTGGGTAATGTATAAGTAATTTGTATATACACGTAAATTGACAAAATAATACACCTAAGATTATTTGATTGGGATAATTTGAATGTATCACATGCTCCTAGAACAAGCCCTCACCCTTACACAGTTGATTGTTATGCATGAGGAAGAAGAAGATAGAGAGAGGGAGAGAGAGAGGGAGAGAGAGGGAGAGAGAGAGGGGGAGAGAGAGAGGGAGAGAGAGAGGGAGAGAGAGGGGGAGAGAGAGAGGGAGAGAGGGAGAGAGAGGGAGAGAGGGAGAGAGAGAGGGGGAGAGAGAGGGAGAGAGGGAGAGAGAGGAGAGAGAGAGGAGAGAGAGAGGGAGGAGAGAGGGAGAGAGGGGGGGAGAGAGGGGGAGAGAGGGAGGAGAGAGAGGGGAGAGAGCTGACCGACGTGACAAGACTTGACAAATTAAAAAATAAAGCACATTATTGGAGGCTTACTCCCAGTGCAAGGCCCAACGCCCGAGGGCTTGGACGCGTTGCGTAAAGGGGCAGACGCAACAAATTTTTAAAAAAAGGTTTAGCATTCGTGTGTTTCCCAGAACAGCACCCTTTTTCCCGCCGAACCAATTTTCCACAAAGCAGCGTCTCGCGCCGCGGGCGACTATTTCATTATTGTTAGTTACGCAGTTTCTACCAAGTTTTTATTAATTAAATACTTAATAACGGGTGTTTATTTTATCTGCCGAAGACGCACCGCTTGCATCAGCAATCGAGCCTCAGTTCCCGGGCATTTGCCAACAAGTGCCCCTGTTCATCCGGCGCGTTCGTCATTTGGGGGACCGGCCGATACACCACTGTTCCGAGAGTGTTCAACGTGTATTATGAAATATTTTTAAACACCTTCTGCCGACTTAAGTCTGCAAGTCCCGGAAGAGGTTTATTAACACATTTCGGGGGGTGAATATTCCACACTGGTCGAATTTTTAAGTTTGTAAAGAAACTTCGTACCCATGGCATTTTAATTGATAAACAAACGGTTGAAAGGCCATCCATGTCCTGACAGAGAAGGTGAACGAAATCTCTGCAAGACGACTACAATCTCCAAGAAAATTTTTGAGGAATCTATGGTTACTTTCAACAGGATTCGGCAACTGCTCAGACTGATGTTCGATCCACGAACTTTTAACGCTTAGTGACGATGGAATAAATAGTCGTGGGTTTGGCCGCCAGATCACGTGACCTGACTCCGGACTTTTTTCCTTGGGGTACTTGAAAATCAGCGATGCGGAAAACCTGATTCGGAGGAACAGCCTGGCGCTGTATTGAAGAAAAAATCGCAGAAATTTTCTTCGATAATTATTTCAAGGTAACCGAAATATTTTCCCAGAGGTCCCAAGAATGATTCGAGTCGAAAGACACCGCTTTCGCGCCTTCTTTAAGTACAATAAACGCAGCAATAGTTGCCGTGTGTCAGCACAGGAGTTGAGGCCTGACTTCCCGCGACGCCCGAATCTTCTGAACGATAAAATAAACACTCTGTATAAAGAAGTATTTTGTACATGTTTTAAGAGTGTATATCCTTGACTCCTTTTTTCTTTTATGCTTTCAGTTGCCAGTTATTTACAGGAATATATCGTAAGAATGTCTACTTATAACAAACCGAATTCGCGAAATTAGAGAAATAATAACTGTAGTTGGTTAGAGTAATTCTGCTCAAAACGCATTGTTTAATTTAAAAATGTCGATATTGGACCCACAGTCGTGTGGGAAGCCGTAAGGCCAGCACCGACCTGAGACGTCTTGGGGTGGAAAAACCACCAGATGGTCGACTAGCTCAGTATAGACGTCCCAGTGTGGACACAAAAATAAAAAAATAGGGCAGGGCGTAAGATCGTTTATGGATTGATGAAAAAATTACAAATAACCGGGGTGAGAATCACTTTCCAATTAGAATATATTCTAAAAATATTCTGCTTTGACAAATACATACAATGGCAAAAAGGAAAATAAAAACAGAATACTTTGACTAAAAAAACACTAATAACACAATACACAATTTCCTACTTTCATCTACAACCCAATTGTTTAACAAACACACTTTCAGAAATTCGAAAGAATCGTTAAAATATTACTTTACAAAATTTGAAAGAAACAAAATTGAAAATCAAAATTAATACTTTTCCTTAACATTACTTTTAAACAAAAAGGAAACTCTTTTTCTCTAAAATCCAGAGAATTACTATTATTATAATTATACTCTTACAAAAACCCTTTTAATCACTATATTACAATATTTGATCTTGAAATCCTTTTTGAAAAAAAAGATTGATTCTGTTCTCACGTATTAGAAGTCGGAAACAAATGTACTTTTACTTTTCTTATCTTTAAGCGTGGTAAATCTGTTACCCCTTTCTTTCTACGTGACAGATACAGAAAAGTTTTTATTAAACTGAATCACCCTACCCCTAAAAAACATTTTATTTGGAACGATTACTGTGTTCTCGGCCGCGTAGAGCAGTCCACTTTGCTTCCTTCTACCCCTTTCCCCCTGAGCTGCTTCGGCCTTGAAGGTCGTGCCTCGCTGAGAACCCCGTTGCCTCAGAAATCGCCTTCTTCTTCTCGTTCAAGCTTTATATGCTTGAATACTTATATGAATTTTACTTTATTTTTCGATTACAGTTAATGACCAACTGATATTAGAGGAAAATGAATCCAGAGATCACCCCTTTTTATATGAACACCAACTTCAAGGGGAATTTAAATATACGAAAAGCATGTGAGAGAGAGAGAAAAAAAAAACTGGAAAGAGAAATGAATGCAAGCCATTATACTGCATCTATTCAAAACTCCACTCCCAATTCTTCCATTATAAATTCATAAGTTTCTTATTACCTTTCTTCTAAGATTATGTTTAAATCAATTTATAACAGAATAATTACCTCTTGGTCTTCTAGAAGATTTTTCCGGGGAAATCTAGTCCGCTGCAATGTCACTTCCTGGGGTACTGCTTTTTCCCATGTCCGCCCAGTTCAGCTGCCCCCTTTCAGAAAGAATTTTTTCTTTCATCCTACCTCCGGTCCGCCCTGGATAAGGTGGGGTCCTCTTGTTCTAAATTCTAATTATCATTCCAAATATCCATCCGTTGGGCGCGTTCAAAATATTTTTTTTCCTCGTTTCTTAGGCGGTATGTACACGTTTTCAACCCAAGAAAACGGGTCAATAACCCTTTCTTTCGAAAAAAAGATTTTATGGGATTGATTTATATCCCGTAAAATCTTTCACTAAAATTTATGCTTTTTCTTTTTTCTTGATTCTAGAACGTCGAGCAATCTTGTCTTCTCTCTTGTACTCTTACTCCTTTTCTTCTTCTCATCTTCCTTTTTTCTTTTCCTCCTTGTTTTTTCCTCTTGTTTTTTCTTTTTTTTTTTACATGATTCTTTGCCGGTTACTTTATCTGTTTGTTTCATCTTTTTCCCACTTATTTTATTCTTTAAATGGTCGCAACCGGGGAAAATGAATTTTCGATTGTCTTCCCACTTTCATCTAGTGTGCTTGCAGCAACGGAAGAAATATTTCAAAAGTGCATGGCGAAATTAGGGAAAAAATCTGGGGAATAATTGACGCAACCTAACAAACTTTAAGTTGTTTCGTGTTTTTGGCGGTGCAATTTATCTATCTCTGCATCTTTTTCCCTATTCATTTTGACTCCTTAACTGTCACTTTATAACCCAGAACTTAACTTGTTTAGTGCAGAAATTACTTTTTTCCAAATTCAAATTGTAAATTATTTTCAATCAGACGTTTCAAAAAATATCTAGCTTAGTCAATGTGTCTTCAAATGTCTTAGAATCCAAACACGTCATCAAAATAGATAAAAACATCGCTGGACACTTTTCTGCCAATGATATTGTCTAGACATTGTACAAGAGCAGATGCACTGTTCTTGAGTCCAAATGGCATTCTTTGAAGACATACGAAATTCCCGGTGAATAAACCTGATATTGTTTTACATTCAGGTGCTATCGCATTTGCCAATACGATGCGTGAAGTCGGTTGAACTCAACCACATGATGCCGGGTAATTGATTAGTTAAATCCTTACACGCAACGGTCTGTCTCTGTACGGTAAGGTAACTTTTATTCAATCGCCTTTCATCTAAACACAACCTTATCTTCCCATTACTCTTTCTACGAGCACTATGGGTTTTTGATAAGAGGTTTTGGACTTCATGATGATATCATCTTGACCATGGTAGCAATGAGCTTATCCACTCTTCCTTATGTTTTTCTGGGAAAGACATATTGGTAACCCGTGAATGGTGTTTTATCTGTTAATTCTATTTCGAATTGAAAATCTTTACTGGATTCTTGTTTTTGCAAACACCTTTGATTCCTAAGCAATACTTTAGTTAACTGTTTTTTCTGATATGCATTGAGATTATCGTTGCACAGTTCATCATCAAATGAATTAATTTGATTGATAATATCGCCAATTCTTCTTCACTAGATTGTTCTATTTGGTTTGGGCGGATGGCGGTCGAAACAAACCTTTCTAATTTTCCGACCCATGTCCGCGGGTGTCTTTCCTGTATTTCTGGTTGGAAAACCCTCTATCAATAGAATTTTTCTATTTCTATCCTAGACGAGGTCCTGGTCTTGTCTAGTATAAGTTTGTTTTTCTTTGGGAATGTTTCGGCCTTTTGGTCTTTTCCTGTTTTGGTTTGCTTTTCATTATGTTGTTGCGCCCCGCTATCTTGACCATTTACCGGACCATTAGCATTTGCCCTTGCTTTCTGTGAACCTTTCATTATACACGAAAGTGGCATCATACAACCTAGTTGCTATTAATTTTTCAGTGACATTGGAAGAGATTTTGCAAATTTTGGTCGAGGAAGGAAAAAGACGATTTAAAAAACAGACAATTTCTTCATCCGGTATCGTCGGAGCATAATTTGAAAAAGCCAATTTCTCCGTTGATATTCCTGCATGGACATCGTACCCTTCTTCCACGTACCATACATTACATTAACCTTAAAATTGATTTGAGTTTCGTTATTCCAATATCTCGAATAAAATCTTTCTTTTAGTTCGGCCATAGTTTGGGAAACTCTCCTAAACTATCTGCCCAGATTCGTGCATTACCCTGCAACATCTGATAAACGATCGAGTTTTCTTACTGTCCGGAACACAATTTAAAGAAAAGAAATTATCTACCTCTTTCATAAATACACATGGATTTTCATCTCCCACTGCACTGAAATAGGAGTACACGGCAATGAAACAACGTGGGCTGAACACTTCCTCCACTCGGGTAAATTTCAATGATTTTTCAGTCACTACCATTCTTATATGCATTAATTTGATGTTGTAGAACGCCATCCTGTTCAAAAAGAGCCTTTTTTTCCACTATCTAATTTATTAGCTTGAACCTGAACTTGTTCAGTAACACTTCTGGAACTTTTTTACCCTTGTTCTACCTCAATCTGCCTGTGGGTACGGCGGTTTAAGATCCGATTGTGTTTCGATCCTAGTTTCAAATTTTTTCGTTACTTTTATCCACTTTTTCTTCTAATTCAAGTCCCAGCTCCGTGAATTTTTTCTAAGTTCTCGTGTTCCTGTGCTAATTCTTGTTTAACTCGTCTTAAATTCGACCTTCCACTGCTCCGCTAATTCAGTAAACTGTGCTTTTAAATTTTCTTCTAACTTCCTATTATTTTCTAATTTCGTGTCAATTCCGTGAATTTTGTTTCCCAAAGCATTTATTGCCGAGTTATTTTCCTCAATTTGGTTTCCAAAGTAGCCTTGTTCTCCTCTAGTTTAGTTTCCAAAGTAAAATTGTTCTCCTCTAGTTTAGTTTCCAATGCATTTATTGCGAGTTATTTTCCCCAATTTAGTTTCCAAAGTAACCCCTAATTTTTATGGTTTCCTGTTTTTTCCTCCCATGACTAACTTTACATCAATTGTTGCATAAATTGACCTATTAATCGTTGCATCATTGAATTAGCTCTCTCGAGGTTTCGTTCTTCCTCATCCTGATCTCGTGTGGCGTTGGCTGTGATTCTGTCGGCGACGTCTCACCAGTTTCTCCTGCCGTTCCTAGTTCTACTCCTGTCGTTCTCCCGATCATCGTACCTGGGCTTGGGCCCCAGTTCCCTATCGCCATCTGATTCCCTGAGTCTTCCACGGGGGAAATTCCCAGCCACGTTATACTTATCTGCCATTTTGAATCTATAACTGCCTAGAATCAATCAATTCTTTCCCAGACACCATACACCTCACAAATATTTCAGAAATACCAAACACAATTTGAAACTGATAAACTCCCTATAATAAAATCCTTCAAAAAAAACCTGAAATAAAATTTACTCAACACACTTGTACTCTGCAACCTTGTCAGAAATTTTAGGGAATGGGTTCAATTGTACTAGTAATTTTAGTTACACCAAATTTTGGTCTCATTTATTCCCAAATCGAGTTTGTCGTAAATGCATCCAATAATCGAGCCCCATTGGGCCAATTCGAGCCACAGTCGTGCGGCAAGCCGTAAGGCCAGCACCCGACCTGAGACGTCTTGGGGGTGGGGAACAACCCCCAGATGGTCGACTAGCTCAGATAGACGTCCCCGTGTGGGCACAATAAATAAAAAAATAGGGGGGGAGGTCGAAGATCGTTTTGGATTGGGTGCAAAAAATTTCAAATAACTCGGGTGAGAATCACTTTTCACTAAATTCAGAATATATTCTAAAATATTGGCTGCTTTGACAAATCATCAATGGCACATAGGAAAATCAAATACAGAATACTCTTTGACTGAAAAACACTAATAACACAATACACAATTTCCTACTTTCATCTACAACCCAATTGTTTAACAAACACACTTTCAGAAATTGAAAGAATCGTTAAAATATTACTTACAAAATTTGAAAGAAACACACATTGAAAATCAAAAATTAATACTTTTCCCTTTTAAAATTACTTTTACAACAAAAGGAAACTCTTTCTCTCTAAAATCCAGAGAATTACTATTATTATAATTATACTCTTACACAAACTCTTAATCACTATATTACAATATTTGATCTTGAAATCCTTTTGAAAGAAAAAATTGATTCTGTTCTCACGTATTAGAAGTTGGGAAAAAAATGTACTTTTTTCTTTTCTTTTTCTTTAAGCGTGGTAAAACGTTACCCTCCTTTCTTTCTACGTGACAGATACAGAATAAGCTTTTTATTAAACTGAATCACTCCTATCCCTACAAACATTTTATTTGGAACGACCTTACTGTGTTCGGCCGCGTAGAGCAGTCCACTTTGCTTCCTTCTACACCTTCCACCGAGCTGCTTCGGTTTTTAAGGGGTCGTGGCCTGGGGTGAGAACGCCGTTGCCCTCAGAAATCGCCTCTTCTTCTCGTTCAAGTTTTTTATGCTTGAATACTCTCATATGAATTTTACTTTATTTTCGATTACAGTAAGACCAACTGATATTCAGAGTGAAAATGAACCAGAGATCACCCCTTTTTTATGAACACCAACTTCAAGAGAGTATTTAATAACGAAAAGCATGTGAGAGAGAGAGAAAAAAACTGGAAAGAGAAATGAATGCAGTTTTTTAATTACTGCCATCTATTCAAAACTCCACTCCTAATTCTTCCATTATAAATTCATAACGTTTCTTATTACCTTTCTTCTAAGATTATGTTTAAATCAATTTATAACAGAATAATTACCTCTTCTGGTCTTCTAGAAGAGTTTTCTCAAAAAAATTGCAAATCTGAAGTCCGTGCAAAAGTCACTTCCTGGGGACTGTTTTCCCCCTACGTCCGCCCAGTTCAGCTGCTACCTTCAGAAAGAACTTTTCTTTCATCCACCTCCGGGCTCGCCCTTGGATAAGGTAGGTCTCTCTTGTTCTAAATTCTAATTATCATTCCAAAATCCATCCGCGTTAAGCGCGTTCAAAATATTCTTTTTCCCCGCTTTCTTAGGGCGGATGTGACACGCTTTCGGAATCTAAGAAAACGGGCGGTCACAATATATTGATACATTTTGATACACCAAAAGCGGTTCCCCGTTCCGGTGTATTTTTTTTTAAAAGTTTTTAACATTGCAAAGACTAATATTTACGTAAAAAATTTTGAAAAACCCGTAAAAAAACCTCCCCGGGAGGTGAATCACCCATTATGGTTGCTCTGTCAGGATATCTTGGGGGCCCAAACAGACATTTCACAATGGACCCAACCTGGCACCCCCGCTGGGAGTTATTTCGGTCCACCCAAACACCCCCCAAAACGGCAACTACTACCGGGGGTGTCCAACTGAATTTTTGGGGCCATGGGGCCCGCATGGATTGTGACTGCAAACGGACCCAGAAACCCTTTTGGGGTTTTTGCCAAGATCGATTTTTGAGAAATGGGTTTATGATAAAAAGTTGAAAAAGAAAACTAAAATCATTGCTATTTCAAATTATTAAAATTACCCCTTTTTGAGAACATTCACAGTTTTTTCGGGTAAATAAATATGCTCTCTGGTAGTATATTTGTACTTATCTTTTTGTACTTATCTCACTTTTTTAATATTTATATTGAGGGGCGTTATGTCCATCATGCAGCGTCCAAAAGCATGTCCATAATTTAGATTTTTCAAAAAAAAACCTATTGTGACGTTATCGCCTTTAAAATGAGTATGCTGTAGCTTGCCAGACGCTATTGCAATAATCTGCGATACTCAAAAACAGTTTTTTTAATTATGATGATATTTCAGGTTTTTTCCAAAAATTTCGAAGGTTTGCTTTTGTCCAACACCGAGGTCAGTTTGCTTTTAAAAATAGGGGTATTTTTATCATCACATTTTTTTGTGATAAATTTTTTTACTATTTTGAGAAATTTTATTTTTCCAAACAAAATTTTAACAATTTGAGAAATAAATATTTTTACAAAGAAATTACAAAAAAACAAAAGAAATTAAAATAGGGGAACCATGGAGAATAATTAGGAACGGAATTAAAAAGTAATAAAAAAGGGAAACTATGTATATAAAATGTTTTTTTAAATATTTAAAAAAAAAGAAAAAGAAAGAAAATTGTTTTAATTTTTGTTCCCTTCTTAATTGTTTTTGAGACAGTATTGCCGACGATCTTAAAATTGGATTCAGAGAGGCAAAAAAAGGCAACACAGAAGCAATTATTCTAGTTTTATCCGAATATATAATTTCGTAGTATATACAATGTTGTTTACGAGGAGCTGGCGCTGAAGTGAATCTACCACAATGTAGCTTCTGATAGAAAGAGAGGAAAAAGGAGCATAGCCCCCTCCGCCTCCACAAAGCGACAAGCAGAGACGACAACACTGCATTCAGTCTCTCTGTATCTCGTCCCAACTGGGAATCATTCTCGCTGGCCGAAGAAGGAAGAGTGTGGGAGGGGAAGCGCCCAGCCAAGGCCAAGGGGAGTACACTGTACACTGGCGAAGGAGATTCTCTTTTCTGCGGGAGGCAACGAGGCCCCCGACTGGGGATTCTCTAAGCAGTCAAAGTCGGCCGAAGATCGGAGACTGGGATCAAAACTGCTTAGTGTAGAGCAAGGTTTTCTTCCTAATGAATTGTTTTTAAAATAAATACACTTTCCTAGCGAAATAATAAAACGTTTCTTTACGATCATAAATTGAAGCATTACATACGTCGTACACAAGAAAAGTAAAAAATACATAAATATATTAATTTATTAATTAATTAATTAAAAGTAGCCGGACATGGTTCACAGCAACAACTGTAGTAAAGTCTATTCTTATTATTGTAAATGTTTTGTGTTCAGGTGTTTACGTTTGCATACTTTGTAGGTAAATGAAAACCTCACATAATTTAAACTTCGGAAAGATGAACTGAAATAATAATTATTGATTGCATTGAAGAGAACCTTTTCTTAGTGTCCTTCATGGAGCTATCTCCCATCTGACCTGAGAGATGACCTAAGCTATCTTTTATTTGGCACGTGGAGAACCTGTCAACGTATGGCCCCCCGCGCCGTAGGCGACCGTTTCTTCCCGTCCTCCTTCGGCGAACTGAGGGGCTTGACACCTTTAAATGATACCGAACGCTCAGGTTCTCGGACCGTTTTGTTATTGTTAAAAATGATGTTCTTTTTCATTTCACAATTAAATCTTAATTATACATTAAAACGGCTAAAATTAAAATGTTATTTCCTTAGTTTATATTAAGGGTAAAATGCATTTTGACATTATTAATGAAACATCGAGAAAATTTGTAATAAAAGTAAATTATGTTGTTATTATTATTATTATTATTTTATTATACTATTTTATTATTATATTATTTATTATTATATTATTTTATTATTATATTATTTTATTATTATATTATTTTATTATTATATTTTTTTATTATTATATTTTTTTATTATTATATTATTTATTATTTTATTTTTTTATTTTATATTATTTTATTATATTATTATTTTATTATTTTATATTTTATTATTTTTATTATTATTAGCCATTAAACATCGCATGGGCAAGGGTTCTCTGCTAGGCGGAAAGCTACATTGTAAAAGCATCTGGAGGAGCCCACTTGAGAAGAGCGTTTCTTCATGAATATAAAGAAAATTAAACTAACATTATTTATTAAAAAAAGTTTATTTAATATTGACATTTTACTGTTTAATTAAAGTAATATTTAATTTAAATAAATTTATAAAAACAATATAATAAAATAGCATTAAATTTGTGTAAATTAATTTAACATTTAAAATTTAATTAGTATTAATATTTTAAAATATTTATTAAAATTAATATTATATAGTAATATTAATATTTTTTTTAATGAAATTTCTTTAAAAAAAAATAAATGGGTGTAAATTAAACATGTTTCAATCATTAATTTTAATTAACATTACGCTTCTGTTTCTTCGCGAAAGAATAGTTAATGCGTCTATTAGCGTTCAATGTCAACTTTTTGTAGTTTTAGTTTTAATTATGGTGCAGAATAAGGAAACTGGGAACTATTTCGCGAATGTTAGTGATAAGGGCAACTTAAGGAAGAATCAATTTTGTGATAAAACAGTCTTGCAAAAGGAAGTTTGGGACGCGGGAAGACTCACCATGGGTAAAAAAAACGTTTCTCCATTCTTTATCGCCACTGAAATGACAAGATCTATCCGCGAAATTTGATAAATTTTCATCGTTATACGTGTCGCCAAGCTCCCGCGCCGCGACGTGAGGGCCAGGTCAGGAGCGAGCTCGTATTAATGTCGGCGACCGAAGACCGTTGGCTGGGTCCTCCGTCCGACGGCCCTGCACGAGATTATCGAGTCGTCTCCTTCGAGAAATTTGTTTTCATTGCACGACATTCTCGTGGGCCCCATTCTCGTTCAGCCATCCTCCTTTTGAATGATTTGAAATGCTTCGCTGATCTGAAAAATTGTTCATGGAGTTACGCATGGGGTCGATGAAACATAAGTAAGCACGTGGCTGAAAATCCTTCAGCTTTACTTACATCCTCATTCCTGATCCCAAGTAGCATTTTCCCAAGAAGCAAAAGTTGGGAGGGATAATTTTTGACTTTTAAATTAGCGAAAGTCCGGCTTTTATACAAGGCATTGCGGGCTATGCAAATATTCCAATTACACAGATATGAAGTAATATATTTTCGAACTGCATGCGAAATTTTCATTTTCGCTTATAAATATGATAAAAATTTAACGAAAAATGTAGCATAGATAAAATATTTAAAATATGTAATTATACCAAAATACGTAAAATATGTAAAATAAAAAAGGTTCCAATTCGTTCAAAATATCGGGTTTAAAACTAAAAATATTATGAATGGCAATCTTGTTCCTCTAAAAAAATGTATTTACATGAAAATCCGTTCCCTAGTAATAATTATCTTTCAATTCTTCGCTATATACAGTTTAATTTTCAGGTATTAGTTCGTCTAGAGCACTGTTCCAACTCGCCTTGCGGCGCGGGCGCCGTCAGTTGTTGTGGGCAGCCGAAGAGGAGGTTGTGGAGGGGGAAACGCTCATCACTATCGCTTTGTTTTCGTGGAAGCAGGATGGCTGGCAAGGAAGCCACAACCCTTTTTTCGTCTCACCGGATACCACGCCATCGCCGGGCAGATTATTAGATTTACAGACCCCCCTACTTCTAAAGGACAGATATTTTAATACTCCTAATATGTCGCGATGATATTACAATTTACAAGTGGAAGTCTTCTCCAAGCTCATAAAACGCAGGATTATATCCTTTTTTTGGTCAACATATTGTTGTGAGCAGTTTTTTTTGCAATGAAAAGATAAAAAAAAAGAACCCAACTTCAGAACAAGACATTGAAGAGCGTTCTATGCATCACATCAACCCATGTCTGACAAGATATTGCTTCACTTGTTAAGAAAAATACGTCTAAAATTAATTTCATAAAATATGCTTGTTGAATTTAATCGAATTTTACGTTTCACGTTAAAACATCAGGTTTGTTTCTGAGTATGAACCCCGGAGTGCCCTCCGCTCACCTAACCGCTCCTACTTCGGCAGGGAGCGATGAATTATCGCCACGGGCCCAAAGGCCAATTTCGTCCTGGGACTTTTTTTCGCGAGGCGCCGGCGGGGAATGTAGACAGCAGTCCGCGACCGCCTGTGCAGTCAGGCCGCGGTGGCTCGGTGAGCTCCCGGGGCGCAGAGTTGGAACAGCCTGGTCTAGAACATGGGTATCTGAAGAATTATATCCGTAAGTTCGGGCAATATCATGCTACATTAAATCTCTTTTAATGGTATACCCCTTCAAGTGACTTTTTCTGAAGGATAATTTATACCATATTTGTTAGTGGAAACCACGTTTGCAAAAGGTCAAAGCAGGAACTTCATCAAAACAAAAAAATTGCTGAGGGATAACTTTGACTGTGTGCATGTTCTTCTCTTTTCCCTTTTTTTCGAATAATGATTCTTCTCATTTCTTATGTTTTGTACGTTCAACTAAACGTTTGTGTACTTGAGAATCCCAACTTCTAAAAAATAAAAAAGGACGCTGTGAAAAGACTTCACAGATGAAATGAACTACGCGGCATGAGCAGTCACGTGATCATGAAATTTTGCATCTTAATAGTTACACGGATGTCCTTTTATTGCTTGCAACAACGCTGTGGGAATATATTGGATTTTGCGTGAACCTCTAACTTTGCCACTATCTCTTACATAACATGTTGCAATTTTAACACTTAAACCATGCTTAATACAGTCTATTATGTATTTGTACACAACATCAATCGTAAGTGTCGGGCACAAAAACGCTTTTTAATTTACTCTGTCCGTTTACGCCCACGCCTCCAAACTGCTCGGAGCGTGTCAAGAATCCGCCGGAAATCGGCAACCTGATCCCTTGTTTCCCAGTAGGAGGAGAGGAGTCATGCAACGAACGCACTGCTGTGTGGATGCTGCTGAGTGCAGCGGTTTCTTCGGCTTCCCGCCTCTTAAGAGGACTGATGTGCCGACTAGCGAGCAGTTTAGTACACATCTCAACAGAACAGATTCTATGGAATTTTAAAAAATATACGTCGCTGAAAAGAATATGGCCTATAATTTTTTTAATATAAATCTTGTCAGACTTTTGTTCTCATAGTACAGGGATACGCACTGGATAGTACTTTATTTCCGATGGCACTATTTGAAGTTCATTCATTGACTATCATTTTCATTATGTTCTAATAAAGGATCTCATTCCTAATTGATTTAACTTTTGAGGAATAGGTCTGAGTACTTTTTGAGAAATGAGAGAATGACCAAATTTCATAATGAACATTTGGCGAGCGTATAACTAAAACCTAAAAAATATGAGGTCTGGCAACAGATGTGACAAGAAGGGAGGTAAAGAATTGCCTGGTGTCAAAGCTGTCATCAGCCATCATAACATGCCAGAGTTTATCACTAATGCCGAAAGAAACATACCGTGCTAAATTTTATTTAGGGTGATGGCATTGTGAAAACCGGTAGCAGCGTAAAGGCAGTAAAATATTTTGATCCTGCTTCGGAAGAAGTTGCCCTCAGTCAAAATATTGGTTCTGGAGTAAAACATTTACTCTTTAAACAAATTGATTTAAATTAAGTATTAACGTACAATAATTGTTATGTCATAAATCCTCAAAGTTTTACATGCACAGAAATATATTTGATTAATGTTGATGTGTAATTTTATAATTGCCCCTGAAGTGACTTTTACGCACGAAAAAGAAGTTACAAAATTATTAAACCAAAAAATTTAAAAAACATTAAACAAAAAAATGTTTCGATATCTTAAAACAGATCACAAATTGATTAAATTAAATATTTTTTCTTCAGGAAAGTGAAATTTTTTTACAATTATGAGAGTGACTTCCATTTCTTTTCTATCACTTTCATTTCTTTCATTTTATTCATTCTTTCACACTTTTCATTTTCGACCTGTCAACAGCGCACCTGCACGGCATGGGTAGATTTGCGGAAGAACAACGTGCTGTTCGAGACAAGCCTGAACCATCCTTTGTATTGACTTACGAAGCTCCTTATGTTGAGTTTTTGTGCGTAGATGATTGCGTATTTATCGGGAAAAAGTTAAATTTCGGGAAATTCTGAAAACATTTTCGTTTCGGTATAACGAATTTAAAAGTTGAGAAATTAAAATATGATATTTCTTCAAACTTTCTTGTTTTAGGCAAAAAATAAAATAAAATAAGCATCAATCGCCCCCACAGGACATTTTAGACACTACTAGATGCTTTCAGTATATTTTGATGATTCGTAAACATACGCGATTATTTTCCACTAGCAACATACAGGAACTAGATAGGTCTTTATCTTAAAACGAGGTCTAAATATAACATCACAAGAAAAATCGAATTTGTTTTAAAGATGGATGCAAATTTGCTTTCTTTGGGAAAGCTTCTTTGGTTCGAAATCTGAAATAGTAATTTACGCTGTATAAGGTATCCACCATCTACGGTCAACCCATAACTTCTAAACGATTTATGATATCGAAATACAGTGTTCCCCAACAATGCGGAATCTTGAGGAACGTAATATGCCGTAGAGAGATTGATCGAAATATTTTTAGTTTTCGATAAATTTATTTATCTTCGAATGAAACTTATATTTTTCTCACTAGCAAAGGATAGATAATAGAAGATGACTTTCCCAAGACTGTATATATGCTAATATTTTGATAGAAAATTTAGTAAAAAATTATATTTTCTGACATCGATTTGAAATTAATGGACCACTTTTTGAGCACCCCTCGCAACTGTTGTTTTGGGAAGATGGTTTTCCCGGCACCATGATTTTTAAAGGGAAAAGGGGGGAGACTGCATTTAGTTTTAAAATATAACTGTTTCAAAACCTGAAATATCACGTGGGGTTGATAAACTGTAGATGAATCACAAGAAAATAGTTTTTTCCGAAAACACTTCGAAATTAAATTTTGGCTTTGACTTGGGGATCTTTAAAATTTGAAAATGAAAGTGGAAATTTTTCCCGTAAACATTTTTTATTTGTTTTTTTTTTGCGAAACTTTTAAAAATATAAAAAATATAAAAAAAATTTTCTTGAGCACGGCCCGGAAAACCTAACTAGAGGTATGATTCCCCTAGTCCTGTACTGGGTTTTTGGGCAGTTGGTTTTTTTAAAGGAGACAAGACGGCGTTGAGTGGTTTAGAGCCGGGGGGGATACAGCGGGGTACTAAAAGACCAAATGGCAATGACGTTTGTGTGTTTTTTGAGATTTTTAAGATTGATCCACATCCATTTAAATTACCGCGGTACCGACACGGGGGAAGAAAATGGGTAGGGAAAGGGGAAATTACTTTCCAAAAAAGGGTGGGAACAGAAACGAAACAAGCAAAAAATTTAAACATTTTGTTTCCGTTTCGTGGAAGAAACAAAGATATGACGAAAGTAAAATTATTGACTAGAACGAAATTTTACAGCACGGTAATTTTGTTTCAAAAGGGAAAAACTATGGGGGGTTTTGTTTCATCCCTTCAAGATTCACTTTTGTTTTTTCAATTATGACGTCACAAAAAAGGTTTTGTTTTCCCCCGTAACATAACGTGCAAGTAGTGTTTTTGGGGCTATTAATATTGAGACCCTTTTGTTACCCACTGCCTGTTTTTGGGAGCTCTGCTATTAGCCCATGGTGAAATAATTTTTAAAATTAATTTATTTATTTAATATTAATTTAATTTATTTATTTTTAATTTAATTTATTTATTATTAATTTAATTTATTTTTTTTAATTTAATTTATTTTTTTTTATTTAATTTATTTATTATTTATTTAACATATTATTTATTTTATATAATCATATTATTATTTAATATTAATAATTATTTCCCTCATGATCAGCTCGAATGTTGGGGGTTTTCCCTACCCGGAGGGCAGGCGAGGCGCAAACGTATGTTTATGTAGCAGGGTTGACAGCCCATGAGGTCGAATCATGCTTGAATAATCCAAATACAATTTTAGCAAAGATGTGTGACTTCAAATGTAACCTGATATACTACGATAAGTAAAAATACATTTTGTATTTTTGGGGAAAAAAATGTTCAAGTTTTGGGGGCAATAAAAAAAATGAAGAGAACCCCC